>SNQJ01S0078381.1:89406-106900 GCA_010110895.2 Picea sitchensis
TACTAATCCCAGCATACAGAATCATATGAATCCCAACATAACTGTGTTCTGAGTTTAGCACTCAAATCTTCTGTCCATGATTCATAACAAGATCATTTTGGTAATAGTAATAGAAACAGACAGAGCTTTTGAAAGCAAATCCAAATGACCACCCTAACTCAGGCAAACCAAACAAAAGAAAGAACAAATCAAACATTTTATACTAATCTGAGAATAATCAAATTGCATTGACCAAATCATAGCTATAATTGGTTTTAGGAAAACGAATCGTTGCAAACGAAATCTCTCTTGCTAATCAAAATAGAAAAAACGAAATCACTTCTGGTGGCTGGAAGTAAACATAATTGTTTTTTTTTTTTAATCTACTCAAGCAGACAAAACTAATTGATTATGCTAGTCGAAACCAAATCATACAAAATTAATGTGGAAAAACCATGCCTGGGCAGTAAAACAAATGATTCGATTTGGTCAAGATAATTTCGAGCTAACAGTGGTAGTGGTTGCCTCTCCATTAAAAGAACAGAGCTTGTTGTTTTGCAATTTGCTGACAGATTGCTTGATGAATCTGTGGATTGATCAAGGGTTTGATAGAGGGAAAGAGGCACAAGGATGGACAAGGTGAATCGAGTGAAAGAGGTTCTGAGATCCAGGTTTGGAGAAGTCATAGACGTTTTAGCAAATGCACACAGAAACCAATACGTTCCCTTCAGCCATTGAGAGGATCTGCAAATTGACCTGAAAACATGAGCTAGATCTCTGTAGTAACGCACTTTCTGAGGAAACCACCCTTAGTGAAGGTAAAGGGGCTAAAAATGGTTCTGGGTTTTCAACGGTTTGATCTAATTCAAAACCGTTTGCCGAGAATCGCTCACGCAAAAACGTGACTCTGGGGGCAATTACGGGGGCAGTCTTAAGCAGTCTTCTCTGGAAAAAATGAAACCAAAACCGACTCTGAACACCATGGGGGTTCAATTCTCCCTTCAGGAGCCAAGAGATAACATACAGTGGACAGGGGTTTGGGTAGGGTTTAGACAAGGTATACGCAGTACTCAAAACTCAGAGATTTGCCCAAAACACGACAGAGGTAACCTGGTAAGGAGGAAGGCATTAATACCAAAGTGTGCGAGGGTAGTGGAGTTATTTTGGCCCATGTAGAACATTCATTAATCTTAGTACAACCGTCGATGTTTACAAATATTCAACCCATTATGCATATGTGTTACAAACTATGCCATTCCAATCAATCCATTGAAACCTTTGGTAAGTGGATAAACCACGCGTGCAAGTAACGTTGTGCCATAGTTTTAAACCATCAACATACAATTTGAAACCAATACCAAATGTTTAACCATGTGCCAATGTATCAACTCATATCAAGAGTTTAACCAAGGTGCCAATGGGTCTTCATATAATCAACATACCAATAGTTATGAAAATACGAACATAGGTATTATATTAAAAGATATATATGAAGGATTTAATCATAACACCTATGTATTTTCATGAAACCAATGGTCAAGTAGGTCAAATAAAATGAAAATCCAAATGCCAATGCATTACAAACTCAATGAAACCAAATCACACAATCAATCCAAGAATGTCCAATGATTATAGTTCGAAAGTTTTGCCAGGTGCATAATGATAAGTGAAATGTAAGCGCAATAGGCATATTGACAAGAAGGATCATGACAGTTCAAATAATGATTTCAATGTGACTTCGAAAAACTAAGTTTTCATGCTTACAGTCGTGAAAACAAAATGAAGATAAATGTGCAAATTTCGCAAAAACAAAAGTGTCGTTTATTTGAAAAGCGCGACGAAAAATTGATGTTTTCAAAACATTGGTGTAGGCAGCTTATAAGACAGTGGAAAAATGCGGATTGGATGCCAACACTTTCCTTCCCTTACATTGTTGGAACGATCAAACTCTACATATCATAGGAAATACATTGGGTAATTATATTGATCGAGCCAAACCACAAGATGGTATCCAAGCATGTGAGAGACTTTGTGTTGAAGTGGATCTGGAAAAAGGGTTTCCTGAATCCATTCAACTAAACCTCGACAATTGGTCCTATATTAAAAAGGTGGATTATGAGCAGTTGTCATTTAAATGTAAAGCTTGTCATGAGTATAGTCATTTTGCAAAGAACTTTCCCTAGAATAAATCAGATCCACCAGAAGAAAGGGCCCAAGAGTAATGGAAACAACCAAAAAGGAAGAAGGTTGATGGGAAGGTTGTGGCTCAGCAGCCTGAAAAAATCCAGGGGGAATCCTTCTCCTCCATCGCCTCCTGGCCCTAGATCATCAGTTGGAGGGTGTAATAAACAATATATATATAATATATAAATATAAATAAATATTAACACTAATTAATAATCAATAACTAATATGTAATGAAGGGACACTTTTTTATTACAGAGGGGCTTATGGGGGGAATTAAGAAAAAAACAAGTATGTGGCACTAGAAAACCTGAAAGAAAATATTGTGGAATCAAGATAGCAGAGACAAGAAAATGAAGGAGAAATCAAGACAAACTCAGAGGTACTAGAAAAATTGGGAAACTATCAGGTGGTATCCAACCCCACAAATGGTGATCTGACTCCTAGAAAATCCCCTTCTCGACCCATTTTAGGGATTCCAAAAATTCTTGAGGAAGGAAACTAGGAAGAATCAGGTGAAGAATATGAAACAGAAGTCTCACAAATAACCAAAATAAATAAAGTTGGAAGGAGATCCAAGCTAAATAGAAGAGAAAATGAAGCAGATCGAGATAAGGATTTGGGCATCCAAACCACTTTGGAAGGGATATTAAAAAAAATGGGAAGCATGGGAAGCCCCGATTCCCTGCTTCAAAGGGATCGTCTCAATATCATCCATATAAAGGGGGGAAACCAAATCCTCAGGAAAATAATGAAATTAGCCTTCTGGAACTGCATAAGACTAGGAAAAAAGGATAAGAAAGAAGCAATGGGAAAGTTAGTTCATTCGTAAAAACCTTAAATCCTTCTGGTCTAGGAGACTAAATTAAGGGATCAAGAATATATCCAAGAAATGAAACAAATTTGGGAAAACAAGTAATGGAATGGAAATAAGTGCGAGAGGGGCATAAGGGAGAATTTTCACCCTATGGAACTCTGAAATTTTTCAGTTGGAAGACAGTTTTAAGGTAGCACATTGGATGATGACCAAGTTGTCTCATCAAGATTCAGGTCTATCCTTTCATATTGTTAATGTGTATATGGAAAATAATTATTGGGAAAAATTAGAATGTTAGGATTCTCGTTTGGGTATGGAAGGCTTCAGATTCATCGAAAACTATATAATCACCAGAGATTTCAATACTACAATGAATTTGAGGGAAAAAAGATGGGGATCCATTGTTAGAGACCCATCACGAGAAAATATGGAGGATTTGATCTCAACACTCAATTTGATTGATGTTCCTCCAATCAAAGGATTCAAATATACTAGGAATAATAAGAGAGTTGGTCCAGGCCACATTGTGGCCAGGTTGGATCACTTTCTCATTAGTAGCTCAATTTTGTCCTTATCTGAATCCTTCTCTTCTTACATAACATGTTGGTCTTGTTCAGATCATTTTCATGTCTCTCTCTTCTTTGAAAAGAAAAACAATTTGGGGCCTATTCCCTTCAGATTTAATCGCCTTTAGATGGATAAGTCAGACTTGTTTCCTCTTGTCTCTCATACCTAGATTCAATGGATATTTGGTTCCCATGTCCATATATGGGAACATAAACTCAAATTTATTAAATCTGCAATAAAACTATGGGTGAAGGATACATTTATCCCTCATCATATGGATGTTCTCGAGAAGCAAATAAATCTAGAAGAAATACAAGACATGATAGAGAGTAAGGATGTGCAACCATAACTATTATGAAAAGAACAAGATGCTTATAAATAATATATATATATATGCCTTGAAGGATGAAGAGACCATGTGGAGACTTAATTCTATAATCTTGTGGCTTCAATATGGGGATAAAAATACGACCTTCTTTCATAAATAGGCCAAATCTAGGAAATTGTGTAACAAGTTTGAGGAAATTAAAACACATCTAGAGAAGTGGTATCATCTTTTGAGGATATTAAAAAGTTGGCCTCCATGCAGTATAGTAATTTATACAGATAATAAGGAGAAATGTACGAGGAATTATGTGAGCAATTTCTCATATCCCATTGAAAATCTTAGACAAAGGCAATCTGGAGTTGAACAAGCCAGTCTTGGAAGAGTAAATTGCATCTACCATTAATCAATTTAACCTAGACAAAGCACCTGGGCCGGATGGTTTTACTATTCACTTCTATAAAATATGATGGTCCATTATTAAGCTTCATTTTATTAGGATTCTTCAATATGTTCATAAAACTTCCCAGCTAGGGGGAGACACAAACTCTTCCTTCTTGGTTTTACTTCCAAAAGAAAAAAGTGCCTCTGATAGATTTCGCCCCATGTCTCTTTGTAATGTTTCATAAAAAATTATGGCCAACATTATTGCCAATAGGATGAAACCTTTTCTAATCTATTTGATCCTTTCAAATCAAGGGGGTTTCATGACAAATAGACATATATGGGATAAAAGGTATGGTGATAAACATAGATATGGAAAATGCATTTGATAGAGTAAAGAATAGTTTTCTCAAGGCAATCTTAAAGCAATTTGTCTTCAATCAGTATTTTATTTCTTGGATTGGATCATGTATTAGTAACCCTTGGATTGCTCCCTTGGTAAATGGAAGGACGTCTCCTTTTTTTAAAGCCTCTCGGGGGATAAGGCATGGTTTTACTCTCTCCTCCCTTATTTATGTTCTTTTGGATAAAGCTCTTAATAGACGATTGGAATGGGAGCGTTGCTCAGGAATAATCCCAGGACTGTGTAGAGAAAGAGGTGTTAAAATAATCAACCATTCTTAGTTTGTATATGATACCTTGTTTATGGGAGAAGCCTCTGAAATTATTGACAGGATATTTAAAGTGGTGTTGGACCAGTTCACTATGATTCCAGGAGGAGTAATTAACAAGAATAAGAGTCAAATATATGCTTGGAATGTAAAATCCCATACTCTTATTGGTATAGCATTGATCCAAGAGGATCTAAGGAATGCTCACAGAGGTCTAGAAGGATCCAGAAATCTCACAGAGGTCCCAGAGGATCCATAAAAACTCAAACTTCAATTATTCCAAATTCTCTCTAAAACCCCCTCAATGATTATATCTCGGCGGCAACTTTCCAGAGATGCAAAAATTACCTCAAATGGAGTTTGTATGCAAAATTTATGTCCAGTCAAAGTTTGGTTAAAATATATCAAAGTCAAAGGGGTCAAGGTGACATGTGTCACCACTGCAAGGGGGAAACATGCCACAAACCATAAAACTATATGGTCATTACGTGGCCACACCCCAAGGAGCCACATGGCATGACTGTATGCTGACTGGGTAGATGTGTTGGCAGATGACTGGGAAACCATACATCTAGATGGACTAATCAATTGTTGACATGTGGCACAAGAGAGACAATGAGAGGTCCCCACGTGGTGACCTCTCATTGTCCAATTATGGTTAAATTCTACCAAAAATATGTATTCAATGGGGGTCGAACCCACGATCTCCATAATCCTTACCAAATCCTTTGTTTTTTTTTTTTTTTTTTTTACGAAAACGGTTATAGTTTATATTAGAGGGGTGGCAGAGCCACAGATTCAGTTACAAAATGGCCCTGAATTTCTTCGGGCCTACAGATCAAAATACAAAAGTCCTCAAATTTCTTCGGGCTTGTCTTTCTGATTCATTCTACTTCTAAAACTGTAGACTTGTGAACTGACCTAGTTCTTGTATGTAATCTGAAATTAAATGTCGAATCTCCAATCACTGTTTCAGCATAGGTCTCAGCACTGTTTCAGCATATGACTCAGCGTTGTTTCGTCACTTGTTACAGCGGTGTTTCAGCATATGGTCCAACACTGTTTCAACATATGTTCCAGCACTGAGATTCGGCATGTGATGCAACACTGTTTCAGCATAAGTTCCAGCGTTGTTTCAGCATAATTTCCAGCACTGTGTTTCAGCATCTGTTCCAGCCCTGTGTTTCAGCATATGTAACAACACTGTGTTTCAACTATTACAACACTGTTTTTCAGCATAAGTTCCAGCTTTGTTTCAGCAAAATTTCTAGCACTGTGTTCCAGCATCTATTCCAGCACTGAGTTTCGGCATCTATTCCAGCACTGTGTTTCAGCATATGATCCAGCACTGTGTTCCAGCACTGAGTTTCGGCATCTATTTCAGCACTGTGTTTCAGCATCTGTTCCAGCACTGTGTTTCAGCGTGTGTTTAATGATATCATTCCCGACCTTTGTGTTTTGACATAAGTTCACATTCTGTTTGACGCGGTATTACAACATTGTTTCAGCAAATGTTACTTCTCTCTTGCTTTGGATTCCTTTCTAACCATTTCAGACATTGCCACTTCTTGAGGAGCTCTCGGATGGTTCTTTCTTCCCCAAACTCTTGAGTTAGTTCGCGAATCATATTTGAAGAATTGAGAGGGATGGTGTGGAGTTCATGGGATCTCCGGTATTCGCAATTCCATTTCTTGAAAGCGGCCTTGACCTCAATAACATTACCTTTGTTGGCTTCTATGACCGATACGGTTGGGAGTCCATATACGTGAAAGAATGGATGGAGTTCAAATTCCTTAAGAGGGGCGAATTTTATCAAGGAGATTATTGAGCTTAGTGCTTTGAGTTGTGGAGTGTTTGATCCTTGGCTGCATTATTGATACGGAATCACCTATGATTATTCAGTCCTGGATTACGAGTTTAATTACTGATGCCGGACAGGAGAACAATGCCACCGACTCGTGGACTCGGTATAGAGTCCAATAGCAAATTGTGTTTTTATGTCCTCTTTGGGATTTTTCGATGATGCCCCCTCCTCGAGCCTGGCACCGTTTCCTTCGAGGCCCCATCAAAAGAAGGGATAGGCGTTTAATACTTTTCCATTATACAAGTTCATTCAGCTTTTACGATCTGACTTTCTTGGATTGGATCAATTCGCTTTTTACTTTCTAATCCTGTAATATTGAACTGGGCTATCCAAATCCCCTGTTCTTCATCCAACTTGTGTATCTTTTCTGTGGAGCAAATTTGGTAATTTATTCCCCTAACATAGCTTGAATTTTAGTGGCATTTCTGACTTCACTTAATTGTCTTTCTTTGAAGATTCTGGTTTCTTTCTAACCAGAGATTCCCTAGAACAAACTTTGGAAGTAATCCCCATATCAAGAGACTTTGGTTTCTTTTCTTGTCGGCAAATGGGAACAAGGATTACCATTGGAGGAGTAGACCTATTACATCAGTTGGGAAATTGATTGCTTTAAGAGGTCCATTACTTTCATCCATACTTCTTTTGAATAGCTACATTTTAGGAGAAGATGGTCAGTTGTTTCTTTCTCATGGAGGTAGAGAGGGAATCTAAAGGGTCCTTCCGACATGATGCAGAGTTCTCAGCATTTGGATACTCTTGTATTCTCGGGGTCAAATAGAAGAGGTCAATTTTTGGGAGAGAGTTAGACTTCCAGATTGCTTTCCAGAGTGTTGGATTAGGCATAGCAGTGGGGACGATGATGAGGAGTTGGTAACCCTCTGCTGTGGTGTAATCTTGAGCCCTCCTTCCCCATCCTCGTTCATCTTTACCTATCCTTTTTAGAGGGGCTTTCCCTTGAATACACTTCTTAAGCACATCCCATTGACTATCCAGGAAATTTGGTTTGTTGTTTTAGGTACCCACCTGCGGAGGTGGTGCCTCTTCTCCCATCTTCAGAATGTAAAGGAGTGTTAAGATGTTTTGTTGTCCATCCATCTTTTTGAGGTCTTATGGATTTCTGGGCTATAAGCGGAGGATCGCCCGATATTAATTACACGTCTAATTCTGTTTTCATTTTTAGACACAGTTAGATGAGGAATTGAAGTGGGAAGACCTTTTGCATGGCCAGCGATGATGGGGGAGCTTTTAGAGCTCCTTACATGGGTTCTGACTTTTGTCCGAGACCCTGAAATATTTCCTCGGAGAAGCGTTTACTCCAGAGTGGCTTTGCGGGGTGATCATTTTCGACCCTGGGCGGTTGGGTCCTTGTATTTTAAAGTTATAGGACTCCTTCATGGGTTTTGTGGTTTTTTTCCTAGCTAATCAGGTGCAACTTTTTATTTTCTTGCCTTCCTCCTTCCCACAGGAATCGTCTCTGAAAAGCCTCAATTTTTGGATGACTGTGGCTGGAGCTAATAGTAGGGAGAATTGGTAGATGGGGATACTAGACACCACATCCTTTATCAGGACTGCCTTCCCTGCTAAGTTCAGCCAATTGCCCCCCCAAAAAGTAAATTTATTCTTGAGTTTTTCTGCGATATGGCTCCAGTGGGAAATTCTTGGGGCTGATTTAAAGATTGGGACTCCCATGTACTTGAAGGCCTCCTAGTTTGTGTGCTCCTCCATCCCTAGAACTCTTGTTATTCTCAACATTTCTTTTGGGGTGATGTTCCATCTATAAATGTTACTTTTAGTCTGATTATTTCCTTTGTTCAGTGCTTAGATGTCGGTTCTCTTCCTTGAACTTTGCTATTGGGCTTGCTCCTCAATGGCCAGTATCATCATGAGTGCATCGGTTGATATTTCACCTGATATTCTTAGACCATCACAGATCTTTATTCATTTAGGAGTTTTCAGGTTATTAAGTGAGAGGCAGAAGCTTAGTGCATAGAAACAGCTGGCGACGAGAGCGTACTTACCTTAGGCCCACAGGAGACTTTGAAGAAGGAGATTACCTTCCATTCACGGAGAAGCGATCAAGGGAGATCAATGAAGCATTTATCCAACTTATAAATTTCGAGTCAAACCTGAACTTCCTCATTACTTCAAATAAGAATTCATGTCTGACTCTATCAAAGGCGTTAGCGAGATCTAGTTTAATGACCATACCCTTTTCTTTCCTTAAAACAACAGGTGAATGGCTTAGACGGGATGATGTTTTTAGTGATATACCTCCCTTAGTTAAGCCGCCTTGATTTTTAGGAACGATGGGTGGGAGAGCTGCCTTGAGGCGATTGTCTATTACTTTGGCAAGGATATTATAGCTTGTGTTACATAAAGAGACTGGTCTGAACCTGTTGAAAGAGATTGCTCCTTTTTCTTCGGGATGAGTGCCAGAAAAGAAGAGTTGGTGCTTCCTCCCAACTAGCGCTTTATTTGTGACTTATGAATCATTTTGGTTAGATACTTTTTAAATTCTTCCCGATGCCTGGCGATACCGTGATCTGGTAGTGAACCCATCCGGTCCCGTTGCTTTGTCTGGGTTCATCTGATTAAGGGCCTCTTTTATCTCTTGCTGAAAGACCTCTCTTGTCATCTTGTTGTTGATGTCTTCATTGTCAGCCTTGGGATGACCGTGAAGGGGTACCCCTACTGGACCAAAGCCGAGTCTTTGGGGTCTGTCTATAGCTTCTCAAAAGCTTCATAAACTGCTTGTTTAATGCCCTCTAGATGCATTGTTTGTTATGGACTTGAACTGCATGCTTGCTTATATATTGTTTCCCCTTACTTCGCTTGTTTGTAGAAGTAGGTTGTGTTCACGGTCTCCTTCTTTCCAGCCATGAAGCTTCTCGACTTCCGCCTCCAATAGTTTTCCTCCATTATGCAGGCTTTGTTCCACTGCCTTTGGAGGCTGTCCTCATTCTTGAGAATTGTCGGAGTGATCTCCTTCTGTTCCGTTTCCAACTGATGGGCCTCGAGTTGGCTCACGGGATGCACTAAGAGCATTCTTTGTGGAGGCTTGGATTGGCTCTTGGCCCATGATTTCCGTAGCGAGATTTCAACCTTTTAATTTTTTCTCCCACACATGGGATCGGCCTTGGTATGGCAGTGGCCATACTTTGTTACTAGCTCTTGAAACCTTTGTCATTTATCCGGTTTATTTCATCGAAGGGATGGAGCCCTCGTCTGAGTCTTTTGATTTCATAGGTATCGGCTTGTGGTGAGAAGCAGCATGGGCCATGTTCTGCTTTTCTTCAAGTCCTAGCGGCCGGGAGGGGCTTTGTATGAGATCATCTAGATGCAGCGTGATGTGCCGGGATACAATCCTCATATTGGTCCACGTGTGGCGTCATCTTTGGTAGCTTAATATTAGGAGGGGTCGGTGAGGCTAAGTCTCCTACCCATTCTCTGGCTGGATTTCTCACTATCGAGCCACCCCTCTTCTCATTCTGGGTTAGAGTTACATTTAGATCTCCTTCAAGGATGATATTGGTGAGATTGTTTTCCTGGAGATAGTCATGGGATTCCCCAGCAGTGTTTTTTCTAGAAGTTGTGGGACATGAAATCATTAAGATGCTTGCAGGCCCTTGTCTTTAATGGATAAATGGGTGTGAATCCAATGCATGCAGGTCATCGGAGGTAAGGCATGTGCTGTCTGGTGGGCATTCCACATTGTCTGAGCCCTCAGGAGGCTCAGCATTTCAGAGCCTGACTCAGGGGAGCTGCTGACATTCAACAAGGGTTTGATGCATCTGGCTGGCTCATTTTAGTCTCCTGAAGCAATAGGATAATTTCTTTCGAGGTTTTGATTATATCCTTAATCGATTCTTCCTTCTTTTTGCTGCCCAATCCCCTGGTTCAGGGGAGGTTATAATCATTATTCACAAATAGCAGGGAGAGATAGCCTCCTTGGGGAGACTTTAGCTGCTCCAAGCGTGTTATGAGCAGGTCATCCCTCTGAACACGATGGTGGGTTCATTGATGTCTCATTTATCTTCTGGGCTTCTTGGTTTCCTCTGGTTTTTATTTTCGGCCTCTTTCTGTTTTCTTTGGAGTGGTCCATACCTCATTTGCTTCATCCGAGTTGCTGCCTATAGAGATCTCCCCTTCCTCAATATTATGACTGCCTTCCACCTTGCAGAGTTGTTTTGTGTCTATCTTTTGTTGGCTTGTTCCCCTTGTCTTCAGGATTTTGACCTTCCTTTTCTCCCTCTTAAACTTCTTCCCACTTGGATCTTGTTCTCTTTCCTCCACTTCTTTATCTTCGTTCACATTCTCCGTTCTTTGGATCCAAAGGGTTTAGCTTCTGTGGATCTGTCCTCATTCCCTTTGGCCTCTTTCTTTGATCTCTCCCTTTCCGAGCCTGCTTTGCCAACCTTCGTCCCTTCTTACATGGAGGGAGTTTTCAAATGATTCTTTGAAATAAGCGTGTCGTGGCGACCTCTGCACTGAGCGGAAGTTATTAGTAATCCATCTTTTGGAAGTGTTGCCAATTGCCGACCTTCAGCTTTATTGCCTCGGGTAGCCCTACCTCCAGATCAACCTCCACATAGATCATATACAGGAATCTGGTCTCTGGTTCCCCTTCAGTCAATGATGGCATGAACCATTACCCTATTACACAGAGGGAGGGTTCCTTGATGGATCGGCTTGAGTTAGGAGTCTACAGAGACCAGGACATCCTTAGGGACTTCAGCGGTCAAAATTTGGGGTCCATCTATTCAAGTATAGTCCTTGAGTCACCCATGAAGTACAAGCCATTTCTGAAAATCGTATAGTCCTTGAGTGCCCATGAAGTAAGGGCCATTTCTGAAAATCAAATCTCTGTCCTCCTGGGAGATAAATTCGAAGATAAAGTATCCTCGCCCGACCGCGTAACATATCACACTATTTGTTATCAGAGGTCTCCAGTTTCGCTGTATCCAGTTGTCTGTGGATCTGGTTGAGGTCCAGAGTCCCATAAACTGGCCGATAAGTCCTCGTTTAGAGAGGGATAGGGCAACTTTCATTGGGTATTCAGGAGGAAGGTCGATCTCTGGTATATCATCCAATTTCTTGACAAAGCTCGGAGCTTTTGAGACGGACGTCTTCTTGCTGCAGGCTTCTACCAGGCATCGAAAGGAGGCGGAGGGGGAAGGAGGGGTGGGGGCTCCCCTCCTTGGGCTGCCATGGTGGCACACACAAAAACCCTTAACGTAACCAGAGCTAGGTCAGGGGCGCGCGCACGATTTCCCAAATCCTTTGTTACCATCACACCACAACATTAGTTCTTAACCGTATGGGGTTTGATTTATATTTAAGTATGGTTAAAGTTTCATTGGGACAAAAATAGGGTCGAGGGCTTTGCCCTCCACCCATATTCCGAAGTTGTATGTTGTGCAATGTGACCAACCCATAGTCCGCGAGAGGGGCTAATGGATATGACAACGGTTATATACATACCGTATATAACATATGGTTATATAACCATATAACAATATAACAACATAAGCAAACCAACGCATGCACTATGTAGGATCGAAACCAGAACCTCCAGATTATATTTCGGAGGCCTAGCCACTGTACCAATGAAATCCTTTATTACAGGATTCCCCAATAAATTAATTAATGACGATGTTGGAAGGTGCAAGAAGGACTTGGGCCCGTTACCTATTTATGGGTGCAAATACCAATGCTTGACACACATCCCTATGTGCACACACTTAGAGATGGCACAAATCCCAATGCATGGAATGTATCCTGAGGTTGTATAGACTGCATTAATTATGTGCAAAGAGCGAGTTAAGTTTGGAATTGCATATAAAACATGCCATGAGGTATATTGACTACACCTTGGAAACTGTATACTCATTTTTCATGATTTTTCACAAGGAGTGTGAATTTGAGGTCTATTTTATGATCAGAGGTCATTTGTAAAAGTATTAGTCCATATTTCCATTAATGAGCACCACAATGCATCGTTTGTCTTGTAAAGAGGGTGTAATTGAGCTCTTTTGGAATTTGGTCAAATTTATACTCAAATTTCTCAAAATTGCACAAGGAATTCAATGATGAACTCATTTTCGTGTTTTGAGTAGTGGAAATGAAGAGAGTCCATTAAATTGGCTTTTTGAAAGCCCGTGTTGTAATGTAATTTGGTATTTTGAGATGATGGAGAACAATCATACTATCTAAAGGGACTTTGAAGATGAAGTAATATGTCATCCATATATGTAATTTGAGTTCTTTTATTTTTTGTTTTGTCATCTCAATAATATGAAAATTAATCATCATTATATGAGTTTTTGGATAAGAAGCACATCATCATTTTTCTTCAAAACACCTCAATATGATCAGGAAATTATTTTGAATCAAGTTAGATGTTTCATTTATATATTGTAAATAAATAAGTGGTGTCTAAGGATTTTCGGATCAATTTGTACCAAATTTGTTGATGTGATGAGATCCAAGACTTTAGTTGGTGAATATTTTGAAGTCTCTTATCAAGAGGAAAATATGAGTAAAGCTCTCATGAACTTGAGGCTGCAAAAGAATATTAATCGACAAATTCAGAAGGAGAATTCTGAGCTAAGGATGCAGTTGCAAGATCTTGAGGAAGAGAAGCAGAAGCTGCAAGATCGACTGACATGTCATGACAAATTACATAAGGGTATTTTTCATGAGTTGGAAAGAAAGTTGCATATTAGGAACCAAGTATTGGCACCATTGGTATGAATCCATGAATATTGGTAGGCTGAGAATGTAAAGTCTCTAATGAAAAAGGGACTACCACTTTCAAAATGCATGATCGAGAAGGATGACTCCTAATATTATTATTTTTCCTGTCAAGATGGAGAATGATCGAGGATAACTGAAGAAAGGATAAATTAATATGAAGAGGTATTTCATAAGAGGTTAGGATTACCTTCTAATATAGAGAAAGGTAACATATGTAAGACATCTCCAGTGGAAGATGTGCATGATAAAGGGGAAATAAAGACAGTTTCCACTGATAACACTAGTAAATGGTCAAAGTATCCATGTGCTTCATGTGGAACTAGTAACCATGATGTGGAGAAGTTTCAAAGAAGATAGTATGTGTAAGCTAAGACCTCCAAGAACAAGAATAAAGGTAAATATTATTTCTCAAAGAAAATGAAAAGGGGGACCGATAACAAGGGATCTTGGTTCCAAGATGGGAACAAGACACTCTCTTGTTATTGTGGTAAGAGTGGACATCAGGTCGAGAAGTGATGGACACTTATGTCTGAAGAAGAACATGAAAGATGTAAAGGAAATTGAAAGAAGACAAGTAGTAGCTCTAGATGAAGTTAATGGTATTACTAACATACTTGAGAAAGAATAATTCCTTGTGGTTGGTCTTGGAAAAGTGATATATGAAGACATCAAGGAATGGTTCATGGAAATTGAATCATCTCTCCACATGACTGATATGAGATCAATATTTCTAAATTTCTCAGAGTCTAACATAGATTGCTATGTAGGATCTGGAACAAACGCCAGACAAGAAATAAAAGGGTATGGATATGTAAAATTCCAGCTCGAGTTGGGAGGATTTATGGGAATAGAGAATATGTTATATGTTCTATATTTTAACGTAAACCTACTCTTAGTTGCATATTTTTAAGATGAAAGCTATGTATTCGCATTCCAGAATGGCTAGGTACTTGTGTATTCAAGGGAAGCTACTCAAGACACAACAATAATTCTTGGTGTTCACAAAAAGAGGTTATATAGGGTACTGGAAATACCTATAGTTCGATATAATCATTTCTTGGATTCAACATCAGATTCAATGTTAGATTCAACATTAGCATCATAAGAATTGTCAGAGATAGGAATTCATGAGACTCCTTCCAGTACCAAGGGAAGGATGAGTCCATGAATAAACGATCCATCAGAAAATATTTCATTGTAAATATGTATATTTGTAAATGTAATATTCATAT
Source organism: Picea sitchensis (assembly GCA_010110895.2). NCBI lineage: Eukaryota > Viridiplantae > Streptophyta > Pinopsida > Pinales > Pinaceae > Picea > Picea sitchensis. Next base: position 104,186 of record SNQJ01S0078381.1, read on the forward strand.
GTGTATATCTCTTAAATTCTCTTAGAAGGCTTGTAAACCACTCATTGTAGATTATAAGAGTGAGAGGAATTCTGTAAAATTTGTATATTTCCACCTTATATGTTGATAAGGGTGAGAGAAATTTTGTAAGAGAGTTTCTATATAGCCACCTTATATGTTGTTAAGAGTGAGAGGAATATTGTAAAAGTATTTCTTTATAGCCACCTTACATATTGTTATAAGTGAGAGGAATCTTGTAAAGGGTTTCTATATAGCCACTTTATTTTAGAGTGAGAGGAATCACGTTATAAATACTTCTAAGCCTTTCGACAAAAAAATAGGCAACTGTGTTGTCTTGTCATCAACTGAAGGGATACATATGGATCAAATTGTCTAAGTGTTGTGGGTGGGAAATCCCTCCTACAAACTAGCATTAAGGGTTTTATCATGCATGCAGAAATGACCTAAAGTCTCCTACTTATTACCAACATCCCAATCATAAATCCCATTATTCATATGAAAATACAAGGTTAAAGAGATCTAGTTACTGTACCTTAGTTTCTGTGTTTTATGTCAATCCCTTTAACATTTGGTCGCTCCTTGACTGCAAGTCTCCTCCCAATGTTGACCTGCATTCATAAAAGACAAAAAAAGAAATCCACGTGCATATAACCTATAAACTAATGGGTTAGAGATTCTATCAAAATATAATCAAAATTTAAATATTGACAATATCATATGGCGAGACGAGAAAAGTAATTCGTTTATTAATCTCACAAGAGTAACCTTAAAATGGTGAGATCGACCACTTCTCCTCAAATCTGGTCCTAGGCTCCTCTTTAACTGTGCTCCAACTGCTTTTGTATATGCTTCTCTTCACACAATAGTTGTAAAAGGTTGGGGCTAGGGGAATACTAAATCAGGTATAGTTTCTTTGTTATGATTTTCCTCCTTCCAAATGGGACCCCTACCCCTTCTTTTACAGGCTAGAAAGGGCTAGGTATTTGGTCAAGTGACCGACTATGGGTGGTTAGTCGGTTTAGTTAACTTACCCAAAATTGTGTGTTCTGTTTGCAACTTTCTATTTTTTGTGCTTTTTAGGTATACGTGGGTTGTAGTGGGTCAGCCAACGTACACACGCATGTAGTAGTGGAGCATGGTGCGTATGCCTTCAAAAAGAGTGTTTTTTAAGAAGTTGTTTAGTAGTGGCTTGGCAAAGAAGACAAATGAGATGGCTTGATGCCAGGTAAGCATGTCTGGTGCAATTTAGGGTTATAACAGATGCCCCCTAATGTGTGAAGTCAGAAGAGAATATGATGGCTGAAATAAATTATCAATCTTCACCAACATACCAAACAAGGGAGCCCAGGAACCAAAATTCGGGATGTGCCATCAACAAAATAACAATTGTCTCACTAAGGCGGGCATACCCATGCTCGTAATGAAATAAAATCATGGCTACCAATCAAATACACTGTAAATCCATGTCACATAACTATATAAAGTGTATCCATGAGAAATACACAGTGGATCTACATCTCGAAATAAAAAAGATATACATGTATAGTATCCATCTTCAAGAAGAAAATAAGGCCTGATGGCTAGAGATGAGGCCTTCATATCTCGAGAAATGGCTTCAAAATCTTCACAACTCAGGTAGGAGTGTAATATGAGTGTACGAATTCACTACCCAGAGGTCTTCGAAGGCTTGTTAGGAACGGACTAGAGGATTTTGATGATTAGGTTGAGGGCTTCATGGATTTTGAACAAAGACTTGATTGGGCTTTTGGGATGACCAGGCATGAGGGTAAGAGACAATTTGCAGAGGGGGATGACTCAATATTGGTAATAACTTCCCTTGGACAATAGAATGACAAAAGATGAGACTCAGACAACATGATATTTTGAGATAAGTTCACAATGTAGAAGGCACCGCAAACTCTCCATATGTTTGGAAGAATAACCAAACAGAGGAGGACACATATCTATGTAGTGAGAACAACTTCCTAAGGTCATGTTAAATCCTAGGGCTTGACAAACAAATGAAAGGATGTGCTTTGTCCAAGGGTGACTCATTGTGCTGCCAATAAAAAGAAAATACTTTGCCCTTCCTCTTTTGGGGGTATATTTGATTTTTTTTTTTGTCTTTTTCAATAATTTTGGAAAGCTTGAAAAAGAATAAAAGAATGCTACGTTACAAAAGAGGATCGAGTGTCACGGACATACTAGTTCCAAGCGCACTGAACACATGGATGCTCAGGGAAAAGGGACATATGCAGGAAAAGGACACTCAAGAAAAATCCTCCATGGGCCAAAGGTGTCAAGACGCAGAGGCAAAGTGCTACATGACATGCATATAAGGCATTCTTTAGTTGGCTCAGTTGAGAGAACCATGGAACCATCATTAGGCCAAAGACACAGGTATGCAAACATGATTAATAAGACACACAATGGTAGCGTCCTTCGATGTAATTTTAACGAGCCCAGAGAAGGTAAGCTCGGCGTTTTTTCTTATTTAGAGAGTCTAAAAAGGCGTAAAAGGAGACTCCACTGTGTTGGACAACTGAGAGGGGGGGTGAATCAGTTGTTACTGTGCTTAAACAATAATTCTTATTTTAAATTCTTTGCAGAGCACTTAATGACAATCACAATAATGCAGGGAAGTAAGCAATAGAACATTCAACATCATTGTCACATATGAAATATACAGAGACAGATATTTCCTGAGGAAACCCA
>SNQJ01S0078381.1:106910-132420 GCA_010110895.2 Picea sitchensis
GCATATATACTCTCCTGCGAGAATGCTTCATTCCCGCAGTCTGCTCTCATATGGGGTGCGAACTTCTCGCACTGTACTCAAGGCTAGGGTACGAACATGATCTTAAAGAAGGAAAATGGATAAGTTCTCGATCCTTCTAGAAGGGAATCTTCTAGAAGGATGAGTTGGCTTTCGAATGGTTGGCAAAATACTGATTTTCCAGATATATTGGGATCATTCCCTATCCAAGTAACTAATATATCTTCTCCTATATATTGAGGAGATTGCTCATGGAAAAGGTGAAGCATAAGAAAGCTAGCAAGAGATTGATTGGAGAATTGTTAGAAGCCTGTATGGAGAATTGATGCTACAGCAGCAAGAGACTACAACAAGGTCATCACAAGTGGTTGATTTTCTTCATGGATGAGCAAGTGTGTGTGTCAGAACTAGGAGCCATCAAAAGGACACCTACGACATCAAGGCTTAGGTTGTAATTTTTCTTTCAATTAATATATATAGTAATATGTCCCTTTCCCATAAAGATGATGTCACTTTATTACATGATTCCTTGATCACATGTATAGACTAGCTATTGAATATATTAATCTGCCTTTACTTCGATTGGTTTTTTCTGTTGTGATCTGAACGGAGCAAGAGCATCGGAGCAAAGCTTGGAACAACAGAGATTTAGGAAAGCGTTCACAAGGTATGTTCATATTCCTATATCTCTTGGTTCACTCAATAGGCTAGATCTAGGGAAAGAGTAGTATTCTGTCCTATTTTGTTCTAGATCCAGGTGGATCTAGGGAGATCGGTTCGTGTCCGAACTTACAGATTTATCCATAAACAAGCATGAACTGCTGCCAACGCAAGTTTTTCATTATGGAAATAATTGACTTTCGGTCCAACTAGGACTCAGCTCAGGTAATAAATCACGTATTATGAGAGTAAATCATCCTCCTAAACTAAGACCATACAGATGGTCGACTCTGCAACGGCTAAGTATAATAGGAAATATTTATTATAATTGAGTGGCCGAAGCAGAGGGGTTGATATGAGGGTGCTTTTCAATGCTACAAAAGAGAGTTGAGCAGCTTCGTCCCATTGAAAAGGAACTTCCTTCTTCAATAAATGCATAAAACCCTTTGTGATCTCTGCATAGTTTGCAATGAAACGCCGTAGAAAATTCACTTTCCCCTGCAGACTCTGAAGCTGAGGTATGGTGCACGGGGGAGGCAATTGAAATATTGCCTCAACCTCTAGAGGATCGACCATGATCCCTGTTGTCGAAATGATGAAACCTAACAGATGACCTGATGTGATGCAAAAACTACACTTGTTTGGATTCAAGAAGATTCGGTAGTAGTGACATTGTTCAAGGATAAGTCGGAGGTGTTTCGGATGATCATATCTCTTACGAGATCCTGACGCTAAATCATCGAGATAAGCCTCGACTATCTGTTTGAGGTCATGGAAAGAAAAATACATGGCCTACTGAAATGTAGCTCCATCATTTTTCAGACCAAAATGCATCTTAAAATAGGCAAATGTACCCCATGGACAGATGAAAGTGTTTTTGTGTTGGTCTTCGGGTTTGATTTGTATCTAATTGTATCCCGAAAAACCATCCATGAATGAAAAGGCCTTGCATCCTGTGCATTCATCGACTATTTGGTCAATAAATGGCATGGGGAAACTATCTTTTGGGTAGGCCTTGTTCAGATCACAGAAGTCTGTGCATATGCGAATCATACCCTATTTTTTATTGACTAGCACAGGATTCGACACCCATTGAGTCAATTGGATGGGGTAGATGAAACCTGCTTTAAGGATTTTCTCTATTTCAGACTTGATAGTTGTTTCTTTCCTAGGATTGACCAAACGAAGCTTCTCCTAGACCGGCTTGACATCAGGATAAGTCGTGATTTCATGTTCAAAAATTCTTGTGTCTATGCCTGGCATTTCCTCGTAAGACCAGGCAAAAACGTCGCGGAATTCTTTAAATAAATCTGTGTAGATTTGAATCTCCTCAAAGGAGTAGTTTGCTCTGACGGAGATATTCTCCACGATGCCAGGGGTTTTGGAGATGTCAATAGATATCATCTCGGCTATTGTTTCCATATTTCCTTCAGCGTAAACTGTGTGTGTTTCCAAAGGATTGATAGGAAAATCTTTATCTCCATTCATAGTTCAGAGTGAATTCTCCTACTTCAATTCGTCTTAACTCTAGGAGGAAGTAAGATCTATGATGAAGATCATCCCAGGGTCTATCTTTACTAATCATTGCCTCAATAATCGCTTTGTCTGAAGGCAAGAATAAGTCTAGAAAATCTGTATCAACAAGGGAACCTTGAGCCCAAATAGGCTCGATCATCGGATCTAACTCTTGTGCTGGAGTCGGAGCGGGGTTGGTAGAAGCTTGTTGAATGATCGAGTATGAAAATTTTTCCACAGAAAAAGGTGTGGCCATGCCATGGTGTTATTTCCCTTAAATCGTAGCGGATAGAGAAGGAAGGGTCCATGGATTGTGAAAGTACGTCGTGCGAAACGAAGAGATTTGAAAAATTTTAGCTTGAGGTTGGTCGGGGACAACCATCATATAATGGGCATTGCCAGTCGGAGGCGGGTAATTGAAAGTACCCATCAATGATGGGAATAAACCAACCCCTACATTGACGATGCCAGGCTAGGGGTTATCAATCATCAGGACCGTGGATACTCTCGATGAAGGGTCAGGACGGGAGAAGGATAATTTATCAATGGTCAAAATCCAGCCCTCATGAGGAAACAACAAGACCCGAAACATTTTCAAGACCACTAATTGCATAGCATAGGTCCAACTCCTGCCTAACAAAATATTGTAGTCGAGGGATGCATCGACCACTTCAACTTCGACACACACGATTTTTCCCCTAACTGCATGGGGAAAGAGGGGATGATCCCATGTGGTTAGAAAGAATGACCATCAAAATATTTAAGTAGAGTAGGTGATGGAGACAAAATGGGTTGGCCGATGGCCTTCCAACATGCCAAAGACATCACATATGTCGAGGCGCCCTCATCCACCACTGTACGGAAAATATTCCGGGTAAAATTTTTCGTGGTATAAGCCACTACTATCTGAAAAGAGACATGGTAAGGAAGAAGAGGTTTTAATTCGGAGGTATCAAGCATGATCATTCCAGGGTTACAAGTCTCGATAGAGTCTAAGGCAGCTAACAGGGCCTTTCTCTGAGAAGGGAAACTCTTGAGGACTTCCAAAGCAAACATCGCACAAGGGGTTTGTGATAAATCCTCCACCATAGAGTAGTTTTGGGTGGCCCTTGCATTTGGGTTGTAAGAATATTTCTTGAATGCACCTTTGGGGATGCGTGTCATTGTTTCTCCCAATGTATTCTCAATCTAAAGAGGAAGAGGTGGGCTTTTGACATCTTTACCCTTCTCAGAGGTTCATGGCTTTCCGTAATCATGTGATTTAGTCGTTATATAAGCATCACCTTTAATCATATAGACATTTGTGGATGAAGGATTACTTGAAGACAGAGGGGGTCCTTGACTTCCCCCTTCTGTGCTCGAGGAGGCTTGAGTTAGATTTTTCCTGTGTGGGAACAGGTTCGTTAACAGGGCAGGTTGTTGTTGTGCCAATAACTTTTGGGCCTCTGCAAGACGAGGGAACTGATGGGTCAGGTGGTCTTCCTTGAAAATATTACAAGGATACTTTGACTTCTTCTTTTCAGTGTCACCCCTGCCAGCAGTATCAGTGGTTTTCTTATCCCCTTACCCTTTTTCCGTTGTTTCTTCTTTCCATCAGGCTGTTAGGCGGCCTTTGGGTTTGTCATTTGCACATTGTGTACATCCGAATTTTGGGTAGGGGGAGCAGCCGAACTAGTGGTTTGTTTTTCCGTTGTCTATTGTATCGACAATTGTTGTAATTGATTTGACAATGGATCAGCGGGCTTGGTTTGTGCTGAACCAATAATTCCATCAGCATGTGGTCCATACATTTTCCTGGTTTTGTCAAGGATTAACCTCAGTGCATCTGGCAAAATCTCATAGAGTAAACTAGATTGAGAGTAAATTAGCTCTAGTTGTTGTGGTCTCATTATCGCATCTTCCTCGGAAAACACTCCAGACATTGCGACATCTTTAGATAAATGGGGTACCAAAGACTTAAGGAACCACTCTAGCAGTAATGTTGGTGGGACTGGCACTTTGATCAAACTCTTCCGACGTCTCCATTCTCAAATATGATCCAAGATATGGTCCGCTTTTGTCTACTCAAAATTGGCCATCAATTCAGTGTTGGCGTCGTATCTCACAGGTAATTGGAAATGGTTCAAGAAATCCATTGCCAATTCGCCAAAGGAAGAGTATCGTGAGCGGTCAAGCTCAATGTACCATTTCGCAGCACTCCCTATGAGAGTGTGTTGAAACAATCACAACTAAACGGAGTCATCTCTTAACGAGTTGGACGAGCACCATAAGTGGAAGGTAGTCACATGATCACCAGGATATTCGTTAGGCATGGCCTCGAACTTTGGAATGTCCGAAGGCAACTTGGTCGGCATGGGACGCCAACTCGGATTCTGACAGATGGGGTCAATTAAGATCCTTGTCAAACCTGGCAAGTGCAGGGTTGCCAGAAACGGTAGTTTGGGTTGTGGATTGTAGCCGACGAAAAATGAGCCTGGGGTTTAACTGGCACTAGGTTTCCAGAAAAAGTTAGGTTGTTGTCCAGGGATTTGGTAATAACCATGACCATGACCAGCGTACAAATTGGGCACTTATTGAGACATCATATGGTGGTTCCTGTAATAAGACGTAAAGGGATGAGCTTGCATCACATTCCAAGGATTTTGGGAGGGGTTTCCCCCTGACGATCTGACAGGCATAGGTGTTGGGCCTTGCCCGGGGTTCCATTGGGTATCTAAAGGGTTTCCCCTGATCGACATCCCTGGAAAGGGAATTGGTCCCTACCATGGATTCCAAGATCCTTGTGAGGAAGGAATTCCTAAGTGTGCCCTCTGTGCAGGAATAGTACCCTGTATAGGATGTGGTTGTTCATAATTGGGGTTGCCCCTAGCCGAAACGACAGTTGACCAGAAAGTGTTGTTACCAAACGCGCCGAACAAAGAGAAATGTGTCGAACCAACCAACATTTTATAATGAGGGAGTGCTTGACTACCTGCTCCAAACAAGTTTACGTTAGGCCCGACGGAGTGTTGAGGAACAGTGTTGAGCGAGGGGGATGAAGGGAGTATATGACCCCTACCGTAAAGAAAAGAAATAAAGGGAGTGGAAATGCCCCTGATAGATCTTTGCAGAGGAGTGTTGGAATTCCCTACCCCCAGACCCAAATTTTGTAAAGTGGAGGAGGAAAGTATAGTGCTCGTACTGAAGCTAGGCATCCCATATGAGAAATGAGAGCCAGTCGTGTTCTGAGGAAACAGAGCAGTGATCATTGCCATAGATGGAATCGAACAACTACCTGAGGTAGAAGCAGTCGAGACCATGGTGGCCCAAACCGACGACGGTTTGTTAGAAGGTGGAACACCCCCAGTAATGACAATAGTGAAGGAAATATCAGTATTCCCTGAAGAAGTGGCAGAGTTTGATTCCATTGTTGTTGGTGACACTACCGTACGCTCGTAAGGTAGAACTTGTACGACGATGGGCGTCGATAGATCAGTGATGGGAGGGTTGTAAGTACCAAGAGCCTCTGTTTCGAGGTTAGAAATGATTGGTTCCTCTAGAATCAAAATTTCTTCTCTCGAAGATGGGTTGGGCATAGTTTCATGTAACTCGGTTGTCTCAAAAACCCCTTTCTGGTTTAATTTTCACCTTAGCAGTGGCAGGGGGGGTTCGGGTTCGAGGTCAACCGACGACAGGCCCAGAAGCCTTCGCGACCAGTGAAACTCTTGATCATCCACTATGTGAAAATATCAAAGACACACTAGGACAATTTATAATCATTTGAAAACCAACAGACACTAAAAAAGGTACCTATGAGATAAAACAAGTAGTCACTAACTAGTTGGAAGAACAATTACAAAAACCAATACTAGAGAAAATTACCAGTGCAAGTGCAACTCAAATACGCAAACACCCTCTGGGTATACTCTACAAAGTGTGGCCTGATGTTTGTCTTAGGTACCACGTTATACCCCTGTAGTCACCTGTGTAAGTCACTAGAAATATAGGCAACTAGGTTGCCAGCGCGAACACAGTCACCAGGCGGGTACAATCGACAGTCGGGTGGACCACAATGAGCAAGGTATCAAGACCGAAACCTATCAAGGGTATCTAAAGCAAGTGTTCCGGAATATGACTAAGGGCCTCGAACAGATTTGAGACCCATGAAGCTCTATGGCAAATGCAATCAACGAAATCCCATGACAAACCCTCTATATGCGTTCTCCACTACGTTTGGTCTGGCTTTGGAGGGGTTATCTCCACTACCTTTCCATACGCAACCTCGTGTTTAGCCCCTATGTTAGAGGGGGGTCCCAGATAACTTTTACGATACTGGAATTTTGACACTCCCTAGAACAAACTCTTATGTTTGTTTTTCAACCTTGAAGAGTTTCCTCTCCAATCTTAAATAGGGGCTCTAGCCTAGACTAGTTTATGGACCCTACAAAACATAAAGTATAGTTGATTTTAATTAATCGTTAATTTTTTGGGCTTGTCTTAAGTCAAAGGTTATGAAAGTGAAACTAGTGATGTTTTGAGATATGAGAGAGAAGATCAACAACAAGCTGGAAACAAAATAACTTCTTCTTGTAAAATTCATGTTTTCTCTTTTTAAAATTTTTTAAACCAACTTTTCAAACTTTTTCTTTCTAAGATCTTTTAACTGAAAAATCAAAACAAGATTTCACTCGACTACGAGATACTTATTGTCCTAATTCAATCAACCAAGAAATTATGAAAACAATCTTTTTCCTATTGATTAATGCAAACAACCAACTCTTTAACCAAACCAAGAAGTAAAAAAAAATTGTGTTTTTTTTTTTTATTGTGCTTCAAAAACAAGAAAATTTAAAATAGTACGTCTTCTTCTTTTCTGAAGAAAAAAGGTGAAAAAATAAGAACAAGACAAGGCCAAAAATTACTTATGGCCAACCACATACCATGGGGAGTTACTGACAACCAAAAAGTCAGATCAGACTGACTCACTATCTCATCAAAAAACTGAGGAAAGGAAGAAAACTTTCAAATGCAAAAGCAAGCTATATTGGCACACAACCTAGACTGAAACTGCTATGACAAAGATCAAAATACACAAGAAAAAACTGTGAATATAATCTTTATAGGGAAGAGGATGACTGCCTCCTAAACATTTTCCAAACAGACACGTGATTGTCACTTCAACAGCCAACATATGCATGCGTGCTGCCCAAAGACAGGACGTGTATGCACACATGTAGGACTACTATAGACCGCATGTGCCGATGTTTCTCTTCAAAATAAGCAATAAAAGTAGCTAAGCTCAGACAGGGAGTACTGGTATTGAAGACCAGAACCCCTTAAAGGTACAGAAACTCACTCTAACAAAAAACAATGAAAGGAAATATGAGGTTATACCTAGGCTATAGACTGCAATCATAGAAACCAGAACCAGACCAAGAAAACCCCTGAGAAGGATCACTTCTGACAAGGGAGAGGATGACTGCCTCCTTTTTGAGAAAAAAAAAAAATTTGGAGTCAGACACGCAACTGATCTTTCAGTAGCAAGTGTATGTACGCATGCTTTATGAAGTCAGGGCACATGTATACATGGATATACCTTCTGTAGGTCGTGTATGACTCTGTGGCTTCCCGAAAAAAGAAAAAACATTCAGGCGAAGGAAGCAGGGAGTACTGGTATGGAAGACCATAATCCCTACTAGCTCAGACTTTTGCAGAAACTCATAAAAAAAGGTAGTAAAACCAATTAACAAAATACCCAACAAGCACCCCCAAAAACCCTATAGGTCCCCAGTATGGTCGCCAATTTTGTTGTGGGTGGGAAATCCCTCCTACGGACTTGTATTAAGGGTTTTATCATGCATGCAGAAATGACCTAAAGTCTCCTACATTTTACCAACATCCCAATCATAAATCCCATTATTCATATGCAAATACAAGGTTAAAGAGATCCAGTTACTGTACCTTAGTTTCCATGTTTGATGTCGATCCCTTTAACGCTTGGTCACTCCTTGACTGCAACTCTCCTCCCAATGTTGACCTCCATTCATGAAAGACAAACAAACAACTCCACATGCATATAACCTATAAACTAATGGGTTAGAGATTCTATCAAAATATAATCAAAATTTAAATATTGACAATCTCATATGGCGGGACGGGAAAAGTACTTCTTTTATTAATCTCACAAGAGTAACCTTACAATGGTGAGATCGACCACTGCTCCTCGAATCTAGGCCTGGGCTCCTCTTCAACTGTGCTCCAACTTATTTTGTATATGCTTCTCTTCACACAATAGTTGCAAAAGGTTGGGGCAAGGGGAATACTAAATCGGGTATAGTTTCTTTGCTATGATTTTTCTCCTTCCAAATGGGACCCCTACCCCTTCTTTTATAGGCTAGAAAGGGCTAGGTATTTGGTCGAGTGACCGACAATGGGCGGTCATTCGGTTTAGTTAACTTACCCAAAACTGTGTGTTCCGTCTGCAACTTTCCATTTTTCATGCTTTTTAGGTATACGCGGGTTGTAGTGGGTCAGTAAGCGTACACGCGCGTGCAGTAGTGGAGCAGGGCGCGTATGCCTTCAAAAAGAGTGTTTTTTAAGAAGTTGTTCAGTAATGGCTTGGAAAAGAAGGCAAATGAGATGGCCTGATGCCAGGTAAGCATGTCTGGTGAAATTTAGGGTTATAACACTAAGTCAACATTCTTATTCTGAATAATCATAGGTGAAGGAATAGAAGGATGCAGGTAGTTGGAACGTGTAGATCAGAAGAAGAAAGAGCATCGAAGTAATGCAAAACTTTCTAGAGTTTGTAAAGGAGAAATAATCTTCTTTTAAGAGGCATTTAAAGATGAATGTTATAAGCATCTTTAAAATACTATGTCATGTTCATGTATATGTATACCTTGAGGAGAAGCAAGTCAAGTACAGATGGTAACTGCACAAATCAAGTTGTTTTTCAACGAAGGAGGTAGTAATGGACAAGGAATTCAATCAAAGACTCCTACAGATACATCGATAGTACATGAACAACAAGTCCAAAAGGGAAATGCATAGATCAAAATTCAACTTGGTTTCATATTGGCCAAGATAGACTATCTTCAACAATAGGAGATGGGAGTGGATGTTGAATACAAAATATAGGTATTTCATAGATACAATGAACATGACTTTTGTTTTTAGGGAATCTATGAGCCATAATTGGAGATTTATTATATTAGCGACAGTTCCAGAGGCTAGAGTCAGAGCCGTATTTCAAAAGAGGATAGAAGTACATTGATATAACCTAAGATTGAAGATCCAAGATGAAGACTAAATTCCCAAATATTCAACGAGATAGAAGAGTGACTTATATTTATCATCACTAAGTTGTTGGATATCTATACTTTTTTAGGTCCAAAATTTCTTCAGTGGGAAGGTGTCGTCTAAAAGGATATAAGGAATGCTCAAGGAGGTCTGCAAGGATCCAGAACGCTCATAGAGGGTCCATAAAAAAACAAAATTAAATTATTACAAATGCTCTTGAAAATGAAATTAATAAGAAGAACTCAGCGATAGCTTTCCAATGACACAAAAATCATCTCAAACTTATTTCGTATGCAACAGTTATGGTGAGTCAAAGTTTGGTCAAAATAGGTCAAAGGTCAAAGTCAAAGGGTCAAGGTGACACATGTCGCCATTGCAAGGGTGACATATGGCACCGAACATACAAATGTATGGTGATAACGTGGACACACCCCAAGGATCCACGTGGTATGACCATACGCTAACTAGGAAAATGTGTTGGTAGATGACTGGGCAACCGTACATCTAGGTGGGCTAATCAATTGTTGACATGTGGCACAAGAAAGCCAATGAGAGGCTACCAAATGGCGACCTCCCATTAGCCAATTGTGGTTAAATTTTACCAACATTATGGATTCAACGGGGGTTGAACCTGCGAAATCCATAATCCTTACCAAATCCTTTGTTACCATCAAGCCACAACATTAGTTCTTAACCATATGGGTTTTAATTTATATTTAAGTTTGGTTAAATTTTCATTTGAATGGAAATAGGGTTGAGGGCCTAGCCTTTGACACATATTCCATGGTTGTATGTTGTACAATATGACCAACCCAAATTCTGTGGGAGGGGCTAATGAATATTGCAACGGTTATATACATACCATATATAGCATATGGTTATATAACCATATAACTATATAACAAAAAAAGAAAACCAACACGTGCGCTATGGAGGATTGAACCTGGAACCTCCAAGTTATATTTTCGAGGCCTAACCAATGTGCCAACGAAATCCTTTATTACGGGATTCCCCAACAAATTTATTAATGATGATGCTAGAAGGTGTCAGAAGAAGTTGGCCCCATGGCCTATTTATGGGCTCGAATCCCAATGCATGACACACATCCCTATGTGTACACACTTAGAGATGGAATAGATCCTAATGCATTGAATAGATCTTGAGGCTATACGAACTGCATAAATTTTCATGTAGAGAAGGAGCTAAGTTTTGCATTGCATAGAAAAACATGCCATGAAGTATATTAACTACACCTAGGCAACTTTATACTCATTTTTCATGATTTTTCGTGAGTGTGAATTTGAGGTCTATTTTATGATCAGAGGTCATTTGTAAAATTCTTAGTACTGATTTCCATTAATGAGCACCATAGTGCATTGTTTGGCATGTAAATAGGGTGTAATTGAGCCATTTTGGAATTTTGTCGACTTTATACACAAATTTCTCAAATTTTCGCAACAAATTCAATCATGAACTCATTTTCTTGTTTTGAGTAGTGGAAATAAAGAGAGTCCATTAAATTGGATTTTTGAAATCCCATGTTGTATTGTAATTTGGTATTTTTAGATGATGGAGAAAAATCATACCATCTAAAGGGACTTTGAAGCTAAAGTAATATTTCATCCATATATATAATTTGATTTCTTTTATTTTATGTTGTGTCGTCTCAATAATCTACAAATTATTCATCATTTTATGAGTTTTTGGATAATAAGCACATCATCATTTTTCTGCAAATCACCTCAATACGATCAGGAAATATTTTGAATCAAGATAGATGTTGCATGTATATATTGTAAAGAAATAAGTGTTGTCTAAGGATTTTCGGATCAAGCACACCTGGTGTAATTCCCATTCTCTGATGATTGGAAAAAATTTAAATATCTGGGAATGCCTGTATGCTTGAAATCACTTCTAGGGGAATCTTGGCATGACATTTTGCATAAAATCTGAGATAAATTGGAAGTATGTGGTGCTTATTTGATGAACCCAACAGGATGTTTGGTGCTTATCAAAATAGTATTTTCTTTGCTGCCCATTTATCAATTTTACTCCCTTTTAGCTCCTATGGGAATTAAAAAATCCTTGGCTTAGGATATTCAAAAATTCTTATGGAAAGGAGGAAAATCCAACACTAAAAAATTTCATTTGGTGAATTGTAACTTGGTTAAGTCACTTAAGGATCATGGGAGCCTTAGAATTAGAGATCTGTAATTGGTGAATATAGCTCTTGGTTCAAAAATATTATGGAGAATTGTGATGGGAAAAAATAAATGGTGGGAAAAAGAATTATTGAAAAAATATTTTTCGAGAGAAAGAAGAAGATGTCTTGACGCTCCCCCAAGTAGGTAGTCTGAATCTCCCATCTGGAAGTTTCTTTGGGCTTCTCTTCCTCTTTTGTAGCAATATCTTTACCTGGCTCCATGGAATGTGAAGCTAATCAATGTTTGGAATGATGGGATTCTTGGCTCTCATACTCTCTACCAGGAACCTTATTTGGACTATCTCAAACAATGGATGTTGGATCATAAAAAGCACACGTTATATGATATCTCAGTCTAGAATTCTAATGGCGCTTGGTAGGGTTGGAATTTTGGAAATATCCCTTAACACCTTAGCCACCAGGCTCAAGACCTTTTTATGGCCTTTAAAAGGATGGGCCTGGTTCATTTACAAGTACAAGATAGTAAAGGTTGGGGAGAAAAGGGTTATTCGGTAAAGGAAGGATACAGGGAATTGCTTCAGCAAAATGCTCTTCCAGCAAAATCATCATGGTGGAGGAACATCTGGAACAATGATGCGCTCCCAAAAATAAATATATTTTGATGGATTCTTGCACAAGGGAAGATCCTAATGGGGGGAATTTGACTACAGGGGCCATTTCATTGTTCTTTATGTGAAAAAAACTTGGAAACAATGCAACATTTATTTCTCGATTGTGAATTTTCCAGGAAAGTTTGGAACTCTGTGTATTATGAATTGCTTCCCAAGATAACTTGGCCTTCCAACTATAACAATTTGTTGGGAAAGTAGAAAAACTATTATCAGGGATCCTTCGATGGAAAAGAAGTATTTCAAAGAGTTTGGAAGGATTCTCCCAAATATGTGTGATGGAAAATTTGGCTCGGCAGAAACATAATTATTTTAAAAAATAAGCGCTCAACTCCTAGCTCAGTGGTAGTGAACTCCTTGGGGTAATTAGTTGAATAATTGAACTCCAAAAGAATCAAGTAGGTGGAGCACCTGAATTTGGAAGAAGGGAAAGAATCCTAGATGTCTCATCTAAACATTTATATAATATTACAAGCCAAAATCTCTCAGATATCATGCTGGCAACTTCATTCCTCGTCTTTGGATTTTCAATCTTGGATTTCTTCTCAATCATCTTTTACATTGTGTTTTGACGGAGCATCAAAATGAAATCTAGGGGAGGCAGGAGTGGGGTGGGTGATTTATGAACTCAAAGGAAATCAATAATTGGAATTTTATTAGAATGTAGGCATTGCCACCAACAATAAGGCCGAAGCATATGTAATATATCAGGGGAATCAGCTGGAAAAGCAGAGGAAAATTTCTAATCTGAACATAGTTGAGGGTTCCAAAAATACCATTAGATACTTTGTCTCTAGATCTTCTCCAAAGGATATAAGTTTAAAAGTGTTGGTTGATCGTATTAGGCTCTCCTTGTTGAATATTAATGTCCATTTTTTTCATGTTTAACATCATAATAATTCATTAGTAGATGTAATGGCCAACAGATCCATAGGGATAGCTCCCAGTCTTATGGGATTTGATGGTGTTGAGAATTTGGTTACTCCCCCATGACCTATCAATTGGCCTCAGGATGGGGTCTCTTTAGACTATGTGGAAAGTTTATTTTCCTCATGTGGTGGTCGTATGCATGAGGCATGACATCATCTTGTCATGCATTTAAATACAAGACATCTTATTATGTTGCATAGTTGGATACTCGCTTTGGATTGTGGTTGGAAGTATAGTCCAGTGAGGTATGAGCCATATACTTTTCCATTACCATTTTTATGGATCTAATCCAGGTGGGGAGAGAAGACATTATGGTAGGTAATGGCATTGAAGGAAAAGTACAATGACGACTGGTAAAAATGGGTAGTGTCATCAGCCTCCTTAAGTTTTCACATGGAAAACTTGTGGGAAACTATTCTCTCAAGGAATTTCATGTACACAACAATCGAATTTATTATCTTAATAAATATCTCCCAATTATTAATGTGATGTGGAAGTCTCGGGGAGCGTATTATTTCATGACCTCTTGGTGGAAGGTTTGGTTCATTGTTTAGTGCATCTTTCTTTTGTTTCATTCTTGTTTATCATAAAAAAAATTGTGGATTTCTTAGTGGGCCTCATAGGCTTAGAAATGGCTCTTGAAGACTGCACTCTTGTAGTTTCCTCTCTGGTATTTAATTTTGGGGGTAACAATTCACCGGGTGTGCTCCTTCTAGCTGGCATAGGTTTCCTCTAGGACTTCTTTGTAATTGGTTTTGGGAGGATTGTAATCTCATTACACAATCCTCTTTGTGTAACGTTCCCATCCACCCAAGCTGGGCCATGCCACATGAAACTCTCCCTTTTTACAGCTCTGATACCAAAATTTAACATTCCCCGACCCAACTGAGGGACATTATGGTGCACAATACACATAAAAATGAAGTTTTTGCTAACTAAAGTAATTCTTTTACCATTAGCTGATTTTATGTAGCTAACAACTACAAATTTAAAACAAACTTATATACTTGCTATAACCATAAACCAAATGCATCTAAATAATGCTAATAATCAACATGAAATGCAGCCAAATGGCTCATTAAAACAACATATAGTTCATTCTCATTTACACAGAGTTCATGCACAATAATAACACGTGTAGATAACTCAGCAACAAGATAAAACACTTATCTTTAAACAAGAATTGTGCAACCAACTGCTTGGGATGGACATTCCACCCAACCATAGCCTGATTGTTCTAAATATCAACAACCATTCACCCCCAAGATGAGGCTAGTAATCCACAAAATAGGGCGGTCTCTCACAGTCCACTCACATCTCATAAAACTCATAACCCAACTGATATTATCTTAAAACTATCCCAATTTTTCTACCATCTCTCTTCCTCCTGACATGCCCAACCCAAGGAATTCACCATTCATTTATCAGGGATAACCCAAGGTATGTGCCATCCATTTAGTAGGATTATCCCAAGGAATGTGACATTCGTTTATCAAGGTTTCTCTGGCTTAGGTAGCTAGGAATCTCTCAACTGGGAACTCAAGGGAACTTTCAGCTAGGAAAAATACTAGCAAACCAACAAAAAACACTTGTTGTTACAGTGTAACTCACTCTGGAGTTCACTCTTTGGGCCTGACAACCTATCTCTTCAATCTTCAGCTCTAAAAAGATCCAAATTCATTCGATCTTTCTCTAGAATTTGTCCTCCATGGTTACACATCTTCTGATTCTCTTTATTTCTCTCTACTTTCTTTTATGCCCAAAACATTTTGTTTCCCCTCGAACTATTGTCCCAACCCCATACAAATTTCCTCCCTTTGGCTTGTATTTCTTGACTCACACTCTTCCCCAAGCTGATTGTACTCAACCCCCATGTGCCCAATAACTATGGGATGTGACCACTCACAACCACCCTCTTACATGTATTCAATTATTGGCTTTGAGAACACTCAATGAGAAATTGGAAGGTTCATATACAATTAGAAAGTTTAGGAAAATGGGTTGAATTAATATACATGGGTAGTTCCTCCTTTGACCCCTCTTGGCCATTATCCTAGACACTTCCCTCTCTTTTGGATTAATTCAACCCCCATCTCTTGTCCATGTCCCCTTAGTAGTTGGCATCACATTTTATTATTAAAACATAGAAATACAAATCGCATATTACATTGCTTTGGTTGTAGACACACATTATATCTACATAAGAATTAATTAAACTATGGATTATAGTGAGGATGTTACAATCCCCCTCCCCTACAATTGTGTGTCATCCTCAGTGCACTCTACATTGATATATATATATATCAAAATTCTTAAAAAAAAAAAAAAAAAACTACAATTTAACAACTCCAACAGCAGCTCCAACCATCAATCTCATGCTCCTCTCAACTTGTCGACCCAAGGAATGCACCATTCGTTTATCAGGGTTAACACAAGTGATGTACCATCCATTTATCAAGGCTAACCCAAGGAATGAAGAATTCATTTATCAAGGTCCCCAGCGTAGTTGTCTAGGACTCTGAGTTGTGGTTCTGGAACTCTAGCTTTCCAAAATTAAGTCTTTCATTCGACCTTCTTCAAAATTGTCAAAAATTTGCAGGTACTCTTCCCTCATGTTTTCTTCATTCCCCCATGTAGCATCTTCAGGACCGTAGAAGGTCCATTGAACATTTACCATCCCTATGGATTTTTTCCTGAGCACTTTGACTTTCCGGTCCAGTATGCATATTGGTTCCACCCAAAAATCCTCTTCATACTCCACCTAAATCACATTTAAATCAATTATGTAGTTAGGATTAGGTACATACGTCTTTAATAATGATGCATGAAATACATTATGCATTCTCATGGATGCAAGAAATGCTAGGATGTATGCAATTGGCCCTATATTTTCTAATATTTCAAAAGTTTCATAATATCTTGCTTTAAACTTTCGAGCAACTTCCTAATCTTAGCGAACTTCTCTTTTCCTTCACTTTCAAAAACACATGTTCGCCCACTTTAAAATATCTGAAAACTCTATTCTTGTCTACATAACTTTTCTTCCTATCCTGGGCAACCTTTAAATTATGATTTATCCTTTTCATCTGCTCTTCCATTTCCTTCAACAAATCTGGCCCAACAACTGCTATGTCTACTAGATTATCCCAACTCACTAGAGTGTTACATTTTCTTCCATACAATTCTTCAAATGGACTCATTTTCAATGGGGCTTGATACCCATTGTTGTAGGCAAATTAAACTAAATGAATAAAATATTCCCACTTTGATGGTTTGTCCATCACATACATTCTAAGTATGTCCTCAATTATCCTATTATTCCTCTTTGTTTTCCCATCTAACTCTGGATGATACGTTGTACTAAGATTCAAATTTGTTCCAAACCCATTGAACAAACCCTTCCAAAAATTGGATGTGAACTTTGGATCTCTATCTGAAACTATTCCCTTAGGTACTCCATGTAGCCTAGCAACTTATTTTATGTAGATATATGCAATACTTGATGCCTTGTGTGTAGTATTTACTGGAATAAAATGTGATTCTTTAGTTAATTTATCCACCACCACCATGATGGAATCATGTTGCTTCACTACTCTGGGCAGCTTAGTAATAAAATCAACCATGAAAGCTTCTCACTTCCATTCCAGAATGGGAAATGGTTGTAGAAAACCTATTGGATGTCTATGCTATGTCTTCACTTTTTGGCATTCTAGACATCTTTCTATGTAATTAGCCACTTATTTCTTCATTACTGGCCAAAAGTATTGGTTTCTCACAACTGCAATTGTCTTCTGATATCTTGGGTTCTCGACATATGGAACATTGTGCATTTCCTTCAAAATTTCATTTTTGATCTCATTGGAATTCAACACATATACTTTTCCCTTGTACATGAGAATTTCATCTTCTTTCAGCTCATAAAAATTAATTTTTTGCTGAAAATTACCTTGTTGTAATGTTTCTTTTATTTTCACATATTGCTGATATGAATTTACTGTTGCAATAATTTTGTCTTTCAAATATTTCATGTACATGCTAATGGATGCCACATGCACTTCATGAGATCTCCTACTGAGTTCATCAACCACTTTATTTTCTTTTCCTTTTATATACTTAAATTCAAAGTCATATTCACTCAAAAATTCCATCCATCTAGTTTGTCTATCATTTAGTGTTGGTTGTCCAAACAAATATTGCAGACCACAATGGTCTATTCTTAGCTTGAATTTCTTCCCATAAGGTAATGAATCCACTTTTTTAATGCATGTACAATCACTTCTAACTCCAAGTCATGTGTAGCATAATTAGTCTCATGCTCTTTTAATTTTATGGACTCATAGCATACTACATGGTCCCTTTGACTGATAACTCCATCGAGTCCTTCCTTGCATGCATCACTGCACACAACAAAATCTTCATTTGGATTTTCAATATTCAATATTGGTGCACTTGTCAATATTTCCTTCAACTATTGAAAACTGTCTTCACACTTGGAAGTCCATTCAAATTCCACTCCCTTCTTTTGCAAAGAAGTCATTGGACTTGTAATCCTTGAGAACCCTTTTATGAATATTCGGTAATAACTAGAAAGACCCATTAATGATATGAACTTTGGCACATTATTTTTCATTGTCATCCTATAATGGCCTCTATCTTCTCAGGATTAACTTCTACCCATGCTGCTGAAATTATATGCCCTAAGTAGTGAATCTTCTTTTGGTAAAAGATGCACTTACTTAGCTTAGCATACAATTTATGCTCTCTTAATACTTGCAACACCATTCTTAAATGTTTCTCATGTTCCTCTTATGATTTATAATATATGAGGATAGAATCTAAGAATACAATCACAAAATTCTCCAGGTACTCCCTGAGCACTCCATTCATCGGGCACATAAAAACTGATGGGGAATTTGATAGCCTAAATGACACTACCATGAATTCATAATTCCCATATATTGTTCTAAATTTTGTCTTGTTTATGTATTCTTTATTTATCCTTACTTAATGATAGACTAATCTCAAGTTAATATTCAGAAATATTCTTTCACCTTTCAGCTGGTCAAACAAATCATCAATTCTTGGAAAAGGATACTTATTCTTTATGGTAATTTTGTTAAGATGCTTGAAATCAATACATAGACTTAAGGTTCCATCCTTCTTCATCACAAAAAGAACCGAGACTTCCAAAAGTGACACACTTGGGCATATATACCCCTTCTTCAAAAGTTCTTCAAGCTACATCTACAACTCTTTTAGTTCTAGCATGCCCATTCTATAAGGTGTCTTAGACATTGGGGAAGCTCCTGGAACGAAATCAATAGATAAATCGATGTCTCTTTTTGGTGGTAGTCCTAGAATTTATCTAAAATCATATTCAAAATCCCTAAAAATTGGATGGTCTTCAATGCTTGTCACTTTGTCTTTTGTTGCCTCCTCCATATGGGATGCAAACATATGACATCATTTCCTAAGAACTTCTTCAATTGCATAGCTGAAATCTCTCCAACAACTACATCTCTTGGATTTCCTTGAATATTTCCTTGCTTCCCTTCCTCATCAAGACATGTGATTGTCTTGTTGTAACAGTCTAGGACAACATGATTTTTCTCCAACCAATCCATTCCAATTAGACAATCATATGAACCCAATGGTATGATGTTTACATCCACCTTTGTATTGAGTCCATTCATGTCTATTGAATAATATTTAACCAACTCATTGATTTTCCTCTTAGCCCCCGTGGCTAAATGAACTAACCAATATTTCTTGTGCTTACTTATTTGCAAGTGAAATATTTCAACAATGTTAGCGTTTATGTAACTATGGCTCACTCCATAATCAATTAAAATTTATATGGGATCATTATTGATCTTAACTTCTACTTCAATCATGGAGGATTGATACTCTTCCTTCTTGTTGTCCAAAGCTGCATAAATCCTTGGCATGCTTCCTCCCATGTCTTTCACTGTTTCATCCTCTTGAATTTTTTGTATAGTCCTCATTCTTTCTCCTTTGTAAGGGAAATCCCTATATATATTATTTCCCTCACATCCCCAACATTTCATCAGTTTTTGCCTTGAACTTTTTCCAAATGAATCTTCATTCTTGTGTTCATTTTTTGCGACTTGACCGTGTTGATTCACTTGGAAAATATTCCTGAAAAAGGGTGGCTTAAAACACTTCTTCCTATTATCCTTCTTATCCTTCATCTAGTCATTCCAATCTTTTTGGAAAACTGGTCTTCCTTTGYTATGTTCATACAAATGCCTTTCTCTCCTTATGGTTTCCTCCAAGGTTTTGGGGTTGTCATATTGAATCCTATCATTGTATAAAGAGGGTAACCCATTTAGAAACCTTTGGATTTTGACTTTCTCATCCTTGATGAAGTCAACRTACTTCAACAATTCAAAGAATYGCTTCTCATATTCCTCCATTKTCATGGTTCCCAACTTGAGTTCAAATAACTCTTTCATATTTCTTTCATAGTAATTCTCAAAAAAATATTTCTCTTGGAAATATCCCTTGAACTGCCTCCATGAGACTATTTTCTCATCAAGGTTCTTGGTTTTCTTAAGTTGATCCCACCACATGGTTACTGTTAGGGTCCTAATCCGCACAGAGGTAGAACAATATATTTGGATGTAATAAATGTCAACATTAATAAAGCCTTGCAATAAAATAGAATAAGTCGAATGTAAGAAGACCTAATAGAAGATTCCACTTCTAGAAGAATCTTCCTCTAGATGCTTATTTTGATAGACATATTTAGTATAAATAGGAGTCGAGGGTATGAGAACCCTAGCTTGGATATTATTGTAATAGATCCTTGCTCGACTGGAGGTTGCCCCCTCGAAGAGGCCCGTGAACATTGCTCTCAGAATCAAAGTGTTATTTTTGTTGTTATTCTTATATCATTTCAGTGTTATTGTCATGATTGTTCCGGTTATATTGTTGTTATTCTGCCATTTCTAGCATTTTATTTATGTTATGCATACTTTTTATATTTGGTATATTACAAGTGGTATCACAACAATTTGCTCGGCACAAATTGTGGGTTAATTTGTTTTCAAGGTAGAGACTATTCTGACGTCTTTAAGCCACAGAGATCGGTCATTACATGCATAAAACTGCGGTTGAGGGATTCATACACACAGGAAATACAAGTGGTACTCAAGCGCACATCTATTGGCCACCCTTGTAACCCCTATTGGTACCCCTTCAAGTGGTAGTGCATGAGACAACACCTGTGTATGGATCAGTCTAGATTACCTAAAGCCCTCTTTAGATAAATCGATCGGTCGTCTGACTGTTATAGTGCCACCGAGAACAACACTTGGGAATATACTCTCTAGTACTTGGGTAGTCAGATAGTATGGCTAAGGGAACAGTCTAGCCTCCTTAGTTAGTGCCCTGAGATATTAGGCCAAGTACTACTATTGGACCCCACACATATATTAGAGAGCTATAGAACATGGAAAACCCTTGTCTATAGATCCCTTGAATACCTAACCCTTGGGGACATAAACATAAAAAAATTAAAACAAACAAGATCTATTGTTGCACAACTGTGTTCGGGTTTCCAAATCATTACACATTTTTTCCTGGTTAAGAATTTGGGCATTTCATCACTGCAGTATTCTCCAGACCAGAGTATAACTCCACAGGTGTAAAAAGAAAAAAAGAAAAAAAAGGAGACTGGAAATTTTTGCACCATCATTTGAGACCTATTCCATTGGATTCATCTCTTCTCCCTTATCACATTCATACATATCATTTTTCAGAAAAAAAAAAAAAATTGACCCCACCTACCCCATTTCGGTTCCCTCGCCATCATGGCCCATACCCATAGCCAAGACTGGGAAGCTCGCTTCAATACCTTGCAATCTAATTTCACCGAGACCCAACAAGAAGTGAAACATCTCAGTGCCAATGTTGTCGCCGTCAATACAACCATGAATCCCTCAATGGAAAAAATCAAACAAGACCTGACTACCCATCTTGAATCTGTCATTTCGACACTCTGCACCAAGATTCATATCCCTACAGATAAACCTTTATCTGACCAACCTCCACATATTGAAGCTAAAAATTCCTCCCATTCCCATAACTTTCAGCACCATCACTTTCAACATGACCTACACCTTCCGCGGGTGGATGCAACCAAATTTGATGGCTCGGATCCCACTGGTTGGGTAACCCAAATGGAACAGTATTTCTGTTTATATGGCATTACAGATGACTTGGACAAACTCTGGTATGGTGTTCTCCATCTATATCAATAACGTTGGAAATGGTGGCAATGGAGAAAAACTTCGCGTCAAGGGTATATTGATTGGACACAATTTGTGGTAGAGCTTTATGAATTCCTTGACACTGACACCAACCATTTGGGTCATTTGACAAAGTTGAAACAATCAGGCACAGTAGAAGACTTTATAGCTTCTTTTGAGCATCTGGCTTTTTAGACAGAGGGCATGTCTGATGCATTTTTCCAAGAGTGTTTTATCAGTGGCCTCAAGGATGAGATTTGGTCCCATGTCCTCATGGCTCGGCCTCAGAGTTGGGTGGAGGCTAATAAAAGAGATAAATAAGCACAACAGGTTGTATCTTCTCAAAACTGGAAATCCCCCTTTATCCCTCGCACTAAACCAGTAAATCCCACTACTCCCTCCACTCCACTAAAGATCAAAAAATTGACCAGGGATGAAAGGTTGAACGCCAACTCAAAGGCCTTTGTTATAATTATGATGACAAATATTTCTCGGGCCACAAGTGTAAGGAAAAAAATCTTTTTATGGCCATCTCGGAGGATATTTTGGAAGAGAATGTTGAAACTCCCCTTGTGTCTGAGTCACCTAAAACCACTTACATAACCCCTCCCTCAGACCCTCCCGAACTAGAACCTGTCATTTCCCTAAATTATCTCACTGGCTTCTCTGCTCCCTTAACCCTCAAGATAGTCAGTTACATCAAGCATAGGAAGTTCATCATTCTGATTGATAGTGGAAGCACCCATAATTTTATTCATCGCCGCATTTCCCAAGAAACTCATTGCTACATCCATGCAGTCAATAATTTCCAAATCATGATTGCCAATGGTGGATCCATGAAATGTGGAGGGCATTGTGAAAATGTGCATCTCCAAATTGGTGACTACCACCTGAAATATCATATGTTTTCTATCAACATGGTTCGTTGTGACATTGTGTTGGGTGCAAACTAGCTAAGTAATGTGGGTCCCATTCTCATGGATTTTTAGGAATTAACAATGCAATTCGACCAAGAGGGCCAACAATATAAGTTCCAAGGCATCACCATTGGTTCACCTGAGATCATTAGTTCCCATTGCATGGAAAAGCTGCTCAAAAAAGGTCATTCTAGTGTTATTGCCCAACTCCATGCCATACAAGCAACATAGACACCCTCAGTGCCGCAAGACCTCCAATCCATCCTTTCTAAACATCAAGTTGTATTTTCCACTCCCCAGGGACTCCCTCCTTCCTGTGGTGTTCATGATCACTCCATTCCCCTTGTACCAGAAATCCTTCCTCCCAATATTCGTCTGTATCATCGCCCCTTTTCCCAAAATTTTTTTACTAAGAAAATGGTTCAGGAACTCCTTAACACAGGCGTTATCCGCCCTAGTATGAGCCCCTACTCTTCTCCTGTGGTCATGGTCCTAAAAAAATAAGGTTCTTAGCAAATGTGTCCTAACTTTCATGCCCTCAATAAGCTTACCATTAAAGACAAATTTCCCATTCCTGTCATTGATGACCTCTTGGATGAATTGAGTGGCACCCAGTTCTTTACTAAACTTGATCTTTGTTCTGGATACCACCAGATACATATGAAAGAGGAATACATTCCCAAGACTATATTTAGAACTCATGAGGGCCACTATGAGTTTTTGGTCATGCTGTAATGCCCCCTCCACCTTCCAAAGCCTCATGAATCATGTATTCCATCCTTTTCTCTGTCATTTTGTCTTAGTTTTCTTTGATGATATCCTCATCTATAGAAAAACCTGGACAGACCATATTGCTCATGTGGATCGAGTTCTCCATCTACTCTCTCAACACCAACTTTTCCTAAAATAGTTTAAATGTGCTTTTGGCACCTCAAAAGTCGAGTACTTGGGTCATCTAGTTGGAAAGGACGGTGTCAAGGTGGATCCTAAAAATATTGAATCTATGCAAGACTAGCCTCACCCAAAGACTCTCAAAAGATTGCATGGATTTCTGGTCTTAACAGGTTATTATCGCAAGTTTGTTAAGAATTATGGAAAGATTGCAACACCTCTCATTGCACTCCTAAAAAATAAATCTTTCACTTGGACTCCAGCATTTTCTCAAGTTTTTCAAACCTTGAATATGGCCATGTGCACCACTCTAGTCCTAGCCTTCCTGATTTCAAAAATACCTTTGTCTTGGAATGTGATGCTTCAGGGAAAGGAATTGGTGTTGTCCTTATGCAAGAGGGTTGGCCTTTAGCCTTTACTAGCAAGCAACTGTCTGAAAGAAATCTGGGAAAATCAATCTATGAAAAGGAAATGTTGGCTATTCTGCATGTCGTTGATCTGTGGTGCCCTTATCTATTAGGTCAATGCTTCCAAATTAAGACAAACCATCAAAGCCTCAATTATTTTCTGGAACAATGCATTTCCTCCCTAGAGCAACAAAAACAGGTGACTAAGCTCTTTGAATATGATTATGAGATCATTTACAAGAAAGGAAAATACAATGTGGTTTCGGATGCACTTTCTCTAAAATATGAAGATGACGGATCCCTTTTTTCTCTTCCCTTCATTGTACCAGATTGGCTCCAAGTCATTCACCAGGAATGGCTACACGATCCCAAAATTTCGCATCTGATCCAACAATTGCATTCCAATGCTCCAGCTTCCCCATGGTACTCTTGGCTCCATGATGAGCTTCGATACAAAGGCTGTTTGTATTTAAGTAAACAATCAAAACTTAAATCCACGGTACTTTCTGAGCTTCATGCTACACCCACTGTTGGGCACTCCGGGTTTACCAAAACCTATGACAGGGTCGAACATTCTTTTTTCTGGGATGGTATGAAACAAGACATTCGTAATTTTGTCATTGAATGTGATGTGTGTCAACACAACAAAGGTGAAACAGTCAAATCTTCGGGCACACTACAACCGCTTATGATTCCACCTGCTATTTGGAGGGATATCTCTATGGATTTTATTATAGGGTTACCCAAATCGGAAAATAAATCATTCATCATGGTGGTTGTTGATCGTCTTTCCAAGTATGCTCATTTATGTTCTCTTCAACACCCATTTACAACATCTACGGTGGCTCAAATTTTCATGGATTAGGTCATCAAGCTTCATTGCATGCCGCATTCTATTGTTTCTAATCGCGACCCAAATTTCACCAGCAATTTTTGGCAAGAACTATTCAAGCTACAAGGCACCCAATTGCATCTTAGCACATCTTATCATCCCCAGATTGATGGTCAAATGGATGTTGTCAACAAGTGTTTCGAAACATATTTGAGGTGTTTTGCCTCAAAAACGAAAAATCAGTGGACTCAATGGTTACCCCTAGATGAATGGTGGTACAACACTTCATACCATATAGCTACACACATGACTCCTTTTGAAGCGTTATATGGATAAAAGCCACCTCCAGTTCTCTCATACTTACCTGGTGTCTCAAAGGTCTAGGAAGTTGACCAAACGCTTATAGTTCGAGAGGTTATTATATGCACCCTCAAAGAGAATTTGGTCATGGAACATAATCGCATGAAGCAACAAGCAGATCAAGGTCGCTCTGAATGTCAATTTGCAGAAGGGGATCAGGTGTTTCTTCAACTGCAACCTTACAAGAAAAATCCCCTCAAGTCTAAGCATTGTCAAAATATAGCGCCCAAATTTTATGGTCCTTATATCGTTCTCAAGCGTGTGGGAAAGGTGGCCTATCAATTATCTTTTCCCAATCATTCTAAGATACATCTTGTATTCCATGTTTCATGCTTAAAGAAGGTGATTGGATCTAAGTTCCAAATTCAAACCAACCTTCCCGAGTTAGACGAAGAAGGATCCATTTGGATACATACACAAGCAGTTTTAGACCAGTGTGAGTGTCGCCTGCGTCAGAGAACCATCAAGGAAGTGTTAGTCCAGTGGAAATATACAACTCCAACAGATGCCACTTGGGAACCAACTACCATTCTGCAACAATTTCCACATCTCAAGCCTTGAGGACAAGGTTGTTTTTAAGGGGGAGGACATGTT
>SNQJ01S0078382.1:21433-32055 GCA_010110895.2 Picea sitchensis
ACCCACCCAGATTGAGAAGTCATCCCTGCCAGTTAAGAGACACTTCACACGTGCCATAACTTGTATAAATAAAGGAGGCTAGCGCCTCATTTGAACACAACTCACTTGCTCAGTTTGAGAGACAAGTTCTGGTCTATTACCGGCAAAAGGAGAGAGAGACTGGCGCATATCTTGGAGAGGACTTTTTGTTTTAGCATAGAGATCTCTTGGCATTGTATTGGCTATCTATATTAAGGAAGTTTTGCTGGGTTTTAATCCCCTAGAGGGTTTCCCAAGATAAATGTTTTGTCTCTTGTGAATGTGTATTTCTCAGTGATCTTGTTCTTATGTTGTTGTTATCTATTGAAATGCAAAGAACTATAATAATGGCATAAACATTAACAACTTTTATAATACATGACCCTTATAAAGCATAACCCCTATACCACTAATATATCATGTAGCACCTACCCCTTAAACCCCTAACGTTTGTAACCAACAAGTCCTCATACAACACCTAACCTCTAACATGTATAACATGTAACCATTATAACCAGTAAAATATCTCATACCTTATAACCTATAACTCATAAACCATATAATATTTAACCACGATATAACCCCTAACCATTGTAAACACTTACCCTTAAGAGATTTAATCCATATAACCCCTAACCCTTATCAGTGTTAATCCATATAAACCCTAACACTAATAACACTTAATCCATTATTCCTATTACATATAATCTATATCATCCTTACCCCCCTAACCCATGACACTTAACTCGTATATCTTATATATCCCATATTACCCTTAACCCCTATACATCTTAACCAATAACACTAAAAACATTTAACCTTCATAAACATTAATCTGTATAACCCATTGACTCTATCATTTAAATATAAATATTAATCCCTAAATTGTGTTATAAATCCTAACCCCTAGCATAACTCCTATAACGCCTACAAATCTCAAAACGTGTAACCCATAATATCTAAACAATATAACTCATACAACCATTAATTCCTAGAACTCATGAATTATGATTTGTATATCCCTTATAACACTTAAATAGTATAATATTTATACCCACAAACTGTATATTCATTATAATCTAGGATCCATATAATAATTAAGCCTTATAAACATGACCCTTGTAAAACCTCATAACTATAACCCATATAACATTTAATCTATAAATATTATAACC
This sequence comes from Picea sitchensis, assembly GCA_010110895.2. Classification (NCBI taxonomy): domain Eukaryota; kingdom Viridiplantae; phylum Streptophyta; class Pinopsida; order Pinales; family Pinaceae; genus Picea; species Picea sitchensis. The sequence goes on from SNQJ01S0078382.1 coordinate 22,627, forward strand.
AATAGGATAAAATTCATAATCATTAACCCGTTTAATCACTAACAAAATCATTGACCCTTATAATCCCTAAGTCTTAATATATCCTATAACTGATACAACTCTTAACATATCCCCTATAACTCATCAAACCTAACCCTTATAACACATGTAACCCTTAACTCCTATCACGTATATCACCCTTAACAATGATCACTTATATCTCCTAACCCATATAACCCTTAACCCATATAAATACTTTTACCCTAACCCATAACCCCTTTAAACCTTAACATATATAACCCCTAACCACTATGAATCCTAACCCCTATAGTTCACAACTCCTATAATGAATATTATAACCAAAACATGTATATCCTTTAATGAATAACTACTCTAATGATTAACCCCATACATAACCCATAACAATTATAGTCCTTATCATATGACTGTTATAACCCTAAATTGCACCATACATGCATACCTGGCATCTGGCCATCTTACTTATTATTTTTGCCAAGCCAACATTGAACAGCTCTTCTTAAAAACACTATTTTTGAATATGTACGTGCCCTACACCACTATTGCCTGCATACATACGCTAGTTGCACCATTACAGCCCACGTATACCCACAAAAGTTGCAAGGGATTTGTTGAGATTATGGGCTATTGGGCAGTTTCCCAACTAATCCACTGCCTATAGCCCGTCACCCAACTGAATAACCATCATTTTTTCATATAAAAGGAGGTGTTTGGGTCTCATTCCAAGGAGAAACATATCTACAGTGAAACTCTGCCAATTTCACTTTCCCCCCTTGCCCCAAGAATTTGCAACCACATTGTGAGTTTTGAGCCAGAATTCCTTATTCTTGCCTTTTTCCTCATTCATAAGCCTATGCCCATTCTCTAGAGAGAATTCTGAGAGAAGAAGGATATGTGGAAGCAATTGGAGATTGGTGAAGAGGATCCCAGGACCAGGTTCGAGGAGCAGTCGTTGATCTCATTTTGTAAGTGACTTTGTGAGATTAATATAAAGAAGTACTTTTTTCGTCCCGCCATATGATGTGTTCAATCTTCATGTTTGATTTACATTTTGCTATGACATCTAACCCACTAATTCATATATAATATGCATGTTCGTAGTTTCTTGTTTGTCTTTTGGTGAATGCAGGTCAGCCTTGGGAGGAGACTTGCATTCGAGAAGCGACTGAATGCAAAAGGACGACACTGGACGCGGAGTTTAAGTTAAGACTACTGGATCCATATACTTTGTATTTTATGCATGAATGTGGGGTATTGTCGGGATATTTGTTAAAAGAGGAGACTTTAGACAGTTAGCTTTGCATGCACAATTGAACCCTAGTGTAGTCCATAGGGGGGTTTTCCCACTATAGAAGAATTGGTGACCATACTGGGGAACCTCTAAGATTTTTAGGGGATGTTTTTGGGTGTTTTAATTGGTTTAATTACCTCTTTGAGTTCTATGTAAGTTTCTGAGTCTTTAAGGGATTCTGGTTTGCAATACCAGTACTCCCTGTCTGGTTAGCTTGACTGTTAATTTTCTTTTCGGGAAGTTACAGAGGTGTACACGCCCTGTAGTGGGTCTGCACACGTATGTGCGCGCCCTACCTTTGGACAGGTCGCATCTATACGCAGGTTGCTTAATTGTCAGTAGCGTGCCTGTGTCAAGAAGCTTTTTTCTTAAGAATGGGCAGTCAACCTCTTCCCTGATTGAAGTCATACTTCTCAGGGGTTTCTTGATCTAGTACTGGTCTCTATTGTTACAGTATTTAGCCTGGGTTTGACGTCAGTTTGCTTATCTTTTTTTTTTTAATATTTCTTGTGTTTCGTAGCCTTTTTTAACTTATTTTTAGCTTGAAATTTTAAGAAAAATGAGTTGCATTTAAAAAAATAATAATAATTCATGAATCGTATATTCATCAGTTTCTTTTAGAATCTTTTGTTACCTCTGCTTTGATTGGAAGAAAGTATAAAAAAAAAAACTTAGCTTGTTAGGTCTCTTTCTTTCTTGGCATCTGCTTTGCATTGTTATTTGAAAATGAAAAAGAAATTAGCATAGTGTTGTGTTTTCTTCTCATCTTAAAAGCATTTCAAAAGAGAAAATAAGAAATATAATCCTTCTTTGCTAGTGTTCTTATAAGTTTCATTTTCCGCAAGAGTCTTAACAACATTAGTTTCACTATCGCACCCCTTTTGAGTAAATCAAGCCTTAAAAAGAACGCGAATTAAAATCAATTAGACTTTATGTTTGTAGGGTCCATCAACTAGTCTAGGCTAGAGCCTTGATTTAGGTTGGAGAGGAAACTCTTCGAGGCTTATAAACAAACATTGGAATCAGATTTAGGGAGTGTTAAAGTCCAGTAAACATGAAATTTATCCGGGACCCCCCTCTAACACAGGGGCTAAACACAAGGTCACGTGCAGAAAGGTAGCGGAGATAACCCCTCCAAAGTCGAACCAAGCGTAGTGGGGAACGCATATTGAGGACTTGTCGTGGGATTCTGTTGGTTTCATTTGCCTACGGAGCTTCATGGACCCCGAATCCATTCGGGATCCTCAGTTGTCTTCTGGACCACTTGCTTCTGATACCCTTGGTAGGTTTTGGGCTTAGTTACCCTTCTCATTGCGGTCCACCCGACTGTCGACTGTACCCGCCTAGTGATTGTTCGCGAGATGGAAACTTAGTTGTTGTTATTTTAGGGAATTACACAGGTGAATGTGGGGGTATAACACAGTGCCTATGGCAGACGTCGGGCCATGCTTTGTAGAGAATACCTAGACGGTGCTTCCGCATTCAAGTTTCACTTGCACCTGTAAGTTGCTCTAGTGTTGGCTGGCGTAACTGTTCTTCCCACTAGTTAGTCGTTTGCTTGATTTTCCTTTAGGAATTTTTAGTGTGTGCTCTGTGCTCTATAGTTTTCCATAGTGAGTTAGTCAGTCATTGCTTTGGGTCTCTAACGTAGGGTGGTAGACTGCTCACTCTGTCGGGCGTAAAGACTTTTTGGTCTTTCGCTTAGAAACGTGGAGCCGCCTCTTTATAGGCATTGTTTTGATAACACTGGTTCGTCAGAGTCAGTGCGCGAGACTTTTATGTACTTGAAATATCCTGCAAGGGGAGAACATGTGCATAAGATCTTCATGGCTAAAGTTCCCAATGATACCAACCAAGGAACCCCTTCACAAGGGGATTCTTGTGCTTTTCCTTTCTTCAGAAATGTTGGTGTCTCTTTGATGGCCACTTTGTACATTCCTAGGTTGAATGTGGGATTATCGGTTTGGTTGGGTACCATTCCAAATGTCTCGAATTCTCTTGATGCTTCTCAGTTAAGTGCCTTATGTCATGGGCACCATGTTGATGTTCCTTCGTCAACAAAGTCTTATCCTCCTCCTCCTGTCTCTGGTGAAAGTATAGTTACTAGTAACCGGAAGTCTAAACGAAGTAGAAAGAGGAAGAATAAGAAGAAGAAATCACCAACCTTTGTGAGTCATGTTGGAGATAGTTCGTCAACCTCTGTAAGTCATGTTGAAGACCAGCACCCAGCCTCTGCAAGTCATGCTGGGGGAAAACACCCACCCTCTGCAAGTCATGCTGGGGGAAAAAGTCTAGTCACTGCTAGTCATACTAGTAATAGGTCTGTAGCCTCTGCAAGTCATGTTATCGACCCATCACCGACCTCTGCAATTCATGTTGGATATGCGCAACCAGCCACTGCTAGCCATGCAGGGGGAATTGATTATGTTGAGAAACCTAGACAAATAGGACGTAAGCCTAAGTTCCCTTGTAAGCTTTGTAAGGGAGATCACCTTACTCATTTGTGCCCTGGCATTCCAGAGGTACAAAGATTGTGCTCCATGTCTGCAAACTCTTATGATTCTGAGTCTTCTGAGGTTTCCTCACAGTCTATTCAGCCATTGGTTGAGAAAGTGGTCATGCCGATGCAGTCATCGGCTGATCCCACTCCTCTTTTGGGGGGTGAGGTGCCTTTAGACCATGTAGTCTTGCAGCCTATTCATCCATTGGTTGAGAAAGTGGTCATGCCGATGCAGTCATCAGTTGATCCCACTCCTCTTTTGGGGGGTGAGGTGCCTTTAGACCATGTAGTCTCACAGCCTATTCATCCATTGGTTGAGAAAGTGGTCATGTCGATGCAGTCATTGGTTGATCCCACTCCTCTTTTGGGGGGTGAGGTGCCTTTAGACCATGTAGTCTCGCAACCTATTCATCCATTGGTTGAGAAAGTGGTCACACCGATGCAGTCCTCAGTTGATCCCACTCTTCTCTTGGAGAGTGTTGAGTCTACCAAAGTGGTCACGTCGATGCAGTCCTCGGCTGATCCCACTCTTCTCTTGGAGAGTGTCGAGTCTACCAAAGTGGTCACGTCGATGCAGTCTTTGGTTGATCCCACTCTTCTCTTGGGGAGTGATGTGTCTACCGACTATGTTTTTATCATTTCCAGTTCATTACTTTCAGAAAAAGGGGGAATTCCACTCATTCCGAGTACACCCCCTCCAAGCCCTAGGATGGTTTCCTTTGATTGGAATGATCTTGTTGAACCTTGTCTTCCTTATTCTACACCTTTTCAAATAAGGGTTGAAGTTAATTCAACAAACATTTAGCGATGTATTATGGATGAAGGAGCCTCTTCAAGTATTTTATCCTCCTCGGTTTGGAAATTCTTGGGATCTCCTGAGCTTGTGTCTGTTTCGCATGAGTTGTTGGCTTTTGACAGACATCCTAGTGAATATTTGGGGGTTCTTCCTCAGTTTCCTATCTCGTTAGGTGGGAAGACTATCCTTGTTGATGTTATAGTGGTGCAAGGCTCGTTAGATTTCAATATGCTTCTCGGGCGTGATTATGTATATGCTATGAACATTGTGGTGTCTATGCTCTTCCGGGTGATCCATTTCCCTCATAATGGAAGCATTGTCACTATCGACCAACTGGAATATGATAATCACCATCCTCATTTAGTGTTAGTTCAGGCTTCCCCTTTATATGTTCCTAGTGTTTGTGTAGACTCTACCCCGCCACGGGTTAATTATGTGGCATCTTACCCTCGGTGTTCAATTGCTTCTGAGAAGGAACCTATGCAATCATGTTTTCCTTCTCGAGACTTGGTCTCAACAATTGATCCATTGGTTTATCCAATGGGGGCATGGGAGCCCTTTCTTCCCCCTCTTGTTCCAAGTGATATTGAGTCTCCTTCTGAGTCTGATCTCATTGTTTGTAGATCCTCAAGCCCTCATGCTTGTTATTCTTCATTGATAGACTCTGCCAATCCCGGCCAGAGCCTCCATCGTCACATGGAATATGGTCAGTTTACTTCACCCTTTGGAACTGTCGACCCTTGCTTGCGTGATTTCTTAGATTTTGAATTGCCTTCAGATGAGGCTATCCTTGAAGCCATGACTATGATTTCTATACAGTGGGAGGACTTACACCGTGGTTTGTGTTTTCTTCCCTTTTGGGAGACTTTCCAAGTTGACTATCGAAGAGACTCTTGGTCTTATCCTAGTAGTGGGATCTACCTGAACCAATTTCATACATGATTCATAGCCCCTGTAGTCTTCTTTAATCCCTTTTCGGACTCTCTAAACATGAAAATATTGTTGTGTGATCTTGTTGTCATTCACGCTCGCCAAAATAAAACTTGAAGGCACGTCTGTCCGACAGTAGTTTACCCATTTTTCGGTCTGGATGGGCAATCGTACGAACAAAGGTATACTCTAGGAACTTCAGTTCGCTAGAAGAGTATTCTCAGGTATAAGTTTAACCATTTTCCAGGCCTGAGGGACTAAATTTACGAAAAAGGAGCCCCTACAGAGTCCATAGTTAAGCTCTTTTCAGACTCCCTAAAATTGAAAAGATTGTTGAGTGGCCTTGTTCCTTCACACTTGCTAAAATGGTCCAGAAGAACATCCCCTACAGAGTCCATAGTTAAGCTCTTTTCAGAATCCTTAAAATTGAAAAGATCATCGAGTGACCTTGTTCTTTCACACTCGTTAATTGGTTCAGAAAAACATCTATTGGCATGAGTTTACCCCTTTTTCCGGCTTGTAGATTAAGGAGGAAAAAGGTACGCCTCGGGAGATTCGTCTCACCAAGAGAGTTCTCCTCAGTAAATTTCACCTTTTTCGGGCTAAGCAGACTAAATCTAGAAAAGTCAGTGAGTCCATAGTTAATCTCTTTTCAGACTCCTTAAAATTGAAAACATTGTCGAGTGATCTTGTCTTTGTCACACTCATTAAAATGGTTTTGAATAGACGTCTTTTCAGTGCTAGTTTATCCCTTTTTTGAGCCGACTAGACTATCTTCAAAAAAGGTACCCCAGTGGAGTCTTCTTTTATGTTTTTTAAGACTCTCTAAAAATGAAAAACCACTAAGCTTACCTTCTCTAGGCTCGTTTAAAATTACATTGAAGGACGTTATCATTGTGTCTTATTAATCGCATTTGCATCTCTGCGTCTTTGGCCTAATGTCGGCTCCATGTTGCTCTCAACTGAACCTTTGAAGCATGCCTTATACACAAGCCTTGTAGCACTTTGCATTTGCGTCTTGACACCTTGACCCATGGAGGAATTTTCCCGAGTGTCCTATCCCTACACATGTCTCCTTGCTCTAAGAATTAGTGTGTTCCTTGCACTTGGAACTAGTATGCTTGTGACACTCGTTCCTCCTTTGTAACGTAGCATTCTTTTATTCTTTTTCAAGCTCTCCAAAATATTGAAAAAGACAAAAAAATCAAATATACCCCAAAAAGAGGATGGGAAAAGTATTTTCTTTTTATGGCAGCACAATGAGTCACCCTTGGACAAATCACATCCTTCCATTTGTTCGTCAATATTTGGGATTTAATATTACCTTAGGAAGTTGTTCTCGTAACATAGAGTTGTGTCCTCCTCCATTTCGTTATCCTTCCAAACATATGGAGAGTTTGTGTTGCCTCCTGCATCGTGAACTTATGTCAATTTCATGTTGCCTGAGTCTGATCATCAGTTGTGTTATTTTCCAAGGGAAGTTTTACCCAACTTGAGTTAGCCTCTCTGCAGTTTTTCTCTTGCCCTCATGCCCGGCCATGCCAAAAGTCCAATCAAATCTTTTCTCGAAATCACTGAAGTTCTCTGTCTGATCATCGAGATCCTCTTGCATGTTCCCCGACAAGCCATCGAAGACCTCTGGGTAGTGAAGTCGTACACTCATATTACACTCCTACCCGAGTTTTGAATATCTTGAAGTTGTTGCTCGAGCTCTGAAGGCCTCATCTCCAGCCATCATGCATCGTTGGATTCTTGAAGATGGATCTTATACAAGTATATATTTGATTTTGAGATGTAGATCCGTTGTGTATTTATCATGGCTACACTTTATATAGTTATATGACATGGATCTACAGTGTATTTGATTGGCAGCCATGATTTATTTCATCCCAGGCATGGGTATGCTCGCCTCGATGAGACAATTGTTATTTTGCAGATGTCACCTCTCGAACTCTGGTCCCGGGCTCACTCACTTCGTACATTGGTGAAGATTTGTAATGTATTTAGGCCATCAGATTCTCTTCTGACCTCACACATTAGGGGGCATCTGTTATAACCCTAAATTGCACCATACATGCATACATGGCATCAGGCCATCTTACTTACTATTTTTTCCAAGCCAACACTGAACAACTCTTCTTAAAAACACTATTTTTGAATATGTGCATGCCCTACACCACTACTGCCTGCATATGTATGCTAGATGCACCATTACAGCCCGCGTATACCCACAAAAGTTTCAAAAAATAAAAATTTGCAAGGGATTCGTTGAGATTATGGGCTATTGGGTAGTTTTCCAACTAATCAACCGCCTATAGACCGTCACCCAACCAAATAACCATCCTTTTGTCATATAAATGAGGTGTTGGGTCTCATTCCAAGGAGAAACATAGCTACAGTGAAACTCTACCCATTTCACTTTCCCCCTTTGCCCCAAGAATTTGCAGCCACATTGTGATTTTTGAGCCAGAATTCCCTATTCTTGCCTTTTTCCTCATTCATAAGCCTATGCCCATTCTCTAGAGAGAAGTGTGAGAGAAGAAGGATACGTGGAAGTAGTTGGAGCTTGGTGAAGAGGAGCCTAGGACAGGATTCGAGGAGCAGTCACCGATCTCATTTTGTCAATGACTTTGTGAGATTAATATAAAGAAGTACTTTTTTCGTCCCGCCATATGATGTGTTCAATATTCATGTTTGATTTACATTTTGTTATGAAATCTAACCCACTAATTCATATATAAGATGCATGTTTGTAGTTTCTTGTTTGTCTTTTGGTGAATGCAGGTCAGCCTTGGGAGGAGACTTGCAGTCGAGAAGCGACCAAATGAAAAAGGATCGACATCAGACGCGGAGTTTAAGGTAAGACTACCAGATCCTTATACTTTGTATTTTATGCATGAATGTGGGGTATTGTCGGGATAGTTGTTAAAAGTAGGATACTTTAGACAATTATCTCTTCCTTCACGATTGAACCCTAGTGTAGTCCATAGGGGGGTTTTCCCACTATAGCAATGACCCATAATAACTTACACCTAACCCCTTTAACCCTTATAATCTATAACCCATATGACCTAACCTTTTAACCCCAAACATCTAACATTTATAACCCCCAACTCATATAACAGTGGATGCATATAACCCATAACATGTAATCCCTAACCCTCATAAGCCCTTACACTCATAACCCCTAATCTTTATAACCTATAACCCTTAATCTCATAACCATGTAACCCCTAACCTCTATCCTTTATAAAGAGTTAATATTATAGTCCCAAAACTCTACAATCCCTAAGTGTTAATATAACCCGTGTCCTTTATCATCTTGTTCGTAAACCTTATAACACTTATGAGTGCTTAATCCTTAGAATCTATATCACTCTTAACTCTTAACCCCTGACATCAAAAAACCATGACCCTTATAAGCTCTAACCTATATAACCTTTATAACCCTTCATCCCTAGGCTAAAAACCATAATCATCCTTAATCAACAGCTCCCTCAATTCATTACTCTTATATACCTTAGTACCTAACTTAAATAAGGCTCCATTCTAACCCTTAACCTCTAACCCTAAACCTTATAAAATGTATCATCCATAACCACTAACTCTTACCACCCCTGATCTAGAAACAACTTTATAACCCTCGTATGTATAATCCCTATTGTTATAACCCCCTAATCATATGACCCCTTATAAATCCTAGACCTAACGTATATAACTTCTAACTCTTATAACCCATATTATTGTTAATCTCTATATCTGTTAATCCACATCAACTATAACTCCTAATCGTTATAACCCTGAACCCTTGTGGATTTTAATTATAAACCCTAAAAAGTGTTTATTTTAACCTTGTACAATATTTATTGCAAACAGATTTTCAGTAAAAGAACA
>SNQJ01S0078382.1:50207-74903 GCA_010110895.2 Picea sitchensis
GTTTATTCCCTATTCTTCTACCCATTTACATATAAACGTCTTATCTGATATACAATTTGATTGCCTCTGATCAATAGGGTGTTTACTTGACTCCATGCCCAATGGTGTTTTTACTGATCGACATTTAGCCCGTTTCTCTTTTTCTTTCTCTCCCCATCTACCTGATCCACCTTCTTTCAAAACCCAAACATATACATTTATTCATAAAATCATTACAATAATCAAAGATGTGCTAGGCTTGACCCTATAGCAGTCTAGGGGCAACTTCTAGCACTAACATATTTTGGCGCCATTGTTGGGGACGAAGGAACGAAGACATCTTCCCCGGGAAGAACGACAATGATCAGATCCACTTCTTGATGGTGAACAAGAAGAGGGAACATAATTGACTGCAGATTTTTCACCATGGCAACTCCATTGTTATAAGATTCATAAGCGCCTCTACTGGTTAAAGATCCAAGATGTCCATGGAAGCTATCTTGACTCAGAGGTTTGCACCTCTCAATTTTTCAGCTACTCTTGGTTTTCCTAATCCTGTGCTTTCCTTCTTAGAATGCGCAGATTTTCTTCCTATATTCCATGGAGATGAAGGGGATAATCCTGCTCAACATCTCATTGAATTTCATCAGTGCATAGATCGGTTGAATATATGTCATGAAGATGCTCTCATGAATACCTTTGTATACTCATTAAATGGTGATTCTTGGAGATGGTATCGGTTACTCCCTGTTGCCAGCATATCTTCGCTGTAGGAATTTCATGCAGCTTTCAATAAGAATTTCAGTAGGTACTAATCTTCTGACATACTTCTTGAAGGGTGTTGTGATTTATACAAGCTTTATATTCAGTAGGAAGTAGAGTCTTATTCATGTGATGAGCTCAGTAATGATTCGATTGAAAGTGAAAGTGAAGATGAAACAGAGTTTTCTAATGAAGATGTGCATGAAATTTTTTCTCCTTCTAATTCCCGAGAAGAGGACTTTCATGGCATGATTGATGGTTGTACTAATGATTGCATGGATTCAGATCCATTAAATCATGTATCTTATGCATCAGATCTCATTGATTTACAAGAAGAAACTATTGTAGAATATGATCTTTCTCCTTTCCTGCAAGAGGTTTCCCATCCTTTGTTAGTACCCGAGATTGAAGAAGAAGATCAGGAGATTGATCATATTTTTATGCAAGAAAAGGGAATTATTGATTCACCTATTTTTGATGAATATTCTGATGAAGGAGAGCAGATCTCTTTTGTCGACTTGAAGAGCGTGCCCACCAGTTTATGACAGATATGAATCAGATGTTGATGAAGAACAACTGTGTATAGAAATCAACCATCCAGAAACTCCCACAGTAGACATTCAACAATCACCTTCTCAAATCAGTGAGCCCGCGTGTATTGTGTTGGAACCTGGGTTTGCAGAAGACACCAAACAGTCTATCATCAACAGTGAATCTAGCATACGATCCTATTTATATTTGCAAGCATCTGAAGGTGGCAGCCATGATCAACATGAGGATATGTAGAGACTTTTGGATCTTCAATTGAAACAACATCAAGAGGTATTTGTTTTCAGTCTTATAGATCCATTTGCTAATTATATAGAGTCTCTGAGCAGCTTGGATGTCAGAGAAATTTTTTCAATTGAAGGATGGTTGTCCTTCTCTTTTGAAATGCATTTATGTATTCTTTGGTTTCCTGCATTCTTTGTTTCCAAATTGAGATACGTACCGATCAGTCAAATAATTGTATGGCTTCATTGGAAACACGATTTTACCTAATCAAGAGAAATCAATTGATTAGATAGGAGTAGGGCGAATAAAGTTCACTTATTGATCTTTTCTTCTTCAACGATTTGTTTTCAGTTTACAGTTGGTTTTCAGTTTCAAATAAGGATCACAAGTATTCTCAGGCATGCTAATTTCCTGAGTCGAGTTGAAGACGGATAAGGCTACTAATCTACAAGTTCTTGGCAAATCGCGGGGAGCATGCCATCCCCCGTGGAGCCAATGTTAGTACTTATTTGCATTGTTGAATTTTTGGACTTTTGGTTACGAAAAGCGCGCTACTGGAATAGTGATATTCTTGCAGCGCCATCATGAACAGATCAGGGTTAAATCAGTACTAGCCAATTGTGGCTTATTTTGCCCATTTTTTCCTCTTTTCTTTTATAAGAAATTCTGGATCTTTTAGACCAAATCTGGTCCATGGCCTTATGCAGGGTTTTTTATTAAAATTTAGGCCTGAAGGCCAAGCCTTAGCCCCAATACTTTAATCTCTAGCATCCGAGACCTGCAATCAACACACAACACAAGTCACCAAAGCTAGTGTAAACCCCAAGCTTGTTGACAGATGTCTTAAGGGATTTTTATCAAAAAATACCAAGGTGACCAATACTTAGCTCTTGCCACATCATTGAAACTTGTCGACAAAAGTTTCCAGTCAATTACCAAAGCTACCATGAGGAGAGAGCCTACCAGAGGCGTTGTATTTGTTAAACATATCGATTATCTGTTAAGAGACAACAATGATATTTCTTCATGGATATATTGAATCTGTTTTCTTAATAAAACACAGGGTTTTGGTTTTCACATGTGCCCAGTTAAGGCACATTTGATGGTGAAATAGTGGTAGAAAGTTCAAAGGAATAAATTCCCAAAAACTCTGTGCGCTAAGGAGAAAAAAAGCTCAAGTTTCCAACAAGTTGTTGATTATTTTTCTAGCATCAAGCTCAAACAATAAATCTAGATAACAGGTGCAGTGGCAAGTGATCAAGGGTTTAAACAAAGAAGCTGAATTGCTCCCATGGATAATGATTCTCGTTGTTGGGAGAATCTTTCTGAAGTATGGGCTGTGATTGGTCATTAAAAAGGGTTGATATTCTATTTATCGCAAGTACCTGACTGACAAGCACCAAGGCTGCTATCCCCTGTCTAAGTCAAAGATTAATGGTGAAGACGAAATCGTCCAAGGGCCAGATGCCAGAGGAGGAAGCTCGCTGAAAGGGAAATATTAAATATCAGGTTTGGAAGCCATTCTCTCAAATGTCCAAAGGATATCTCCCAAGGACAAACATGCAAGGGTGTATTCAGGCGATGTCATCGATGGATTCTAAGTATCCTGTTCGACAGAGATCAGGCCAGGTGTTGGAACAACAGATCACAATGGTGTTGAGAGCACCAAGGTTTCCAATCAAACGCCAAGACATGAGGAAGTAATCACCGGATTCAAGTGTCAAGATTAGGATCAAAGGTCAAGGAGGGCTCAAAGTGAACACCATAGCCAACATATGAAATCTCGAGCCTACATTCAAGTTTTAGCATCGAGAGCCAACTCAGTGCCAAAGCAAATGTCAAGCTTCGGGCTATAGTAAATTCTCTAACTTAATTGAGAGAAAAAGGGATGAGAGTGGTGAATTATTACTCGCAGTGACCCAAAGAATATGCCTTGGTCATATCATAATGGAGGATCGTGGACAACATAGACTTGGCAATCTACTATTGCATGCATTAATATGGGAAGGGAAGATATAGCATCTAAAGACAGAGAATCAACTATTAAAAGACTAGCTCCAGATATCTTATGACAGTTTAGGATTTCCAGGAAGGCATCCCTACAATTGGCAGAGTATTTTGGTGGCAGGGAAGATGGCAATCAGAGATATCGTTTCCATATTTTCAGTAGTAAATCAATTAGTTCCAAATCTCTAGATTTTAAAGGCGCAGATGGAAAGACATTTGATTTAAACTGTCCAAGATTTCCTGCACAATATCATAGATTGTTTTTATTCTTAGTTTATTGTTATGTTTATTTCATAGCAGATAGGAAGAAGCGGTGGATGTTTTTTTACTATTTAAGACAACAATTTGTAACACCAAAGGGATGGGAGTAGAGGCCCGTGAGGGTAAGGCCTGAGAAGATATTGATGAAATAGCATCCAGTCTGAGTTATTGTAAGCCCGAAGGCATTGTATTTTTGTAATTGCTTCTGACATTGGGGATACATGACATTTGTTTTATCAGATTGTGATTTTCTTGTCTAAACACTAATTTTCCATCTTCCTTGTTTTACATTCTATCTTTCGTCTTACTTGAATGAATTATAGACATTGAGAATCAATGGCTGCTCATGGATGATAGATTCCCGAGCAGTAAAGATTTTGTCGTGACTTCCTATCATCCGTGTGTTTTGTTTCAAGTACTGTTGCATCCATTTGACAAAGAGAATCTTGGTTTGATGAGGTGTTCTACTTTTCGTTTATTCCCTATTCTTCTATCCATTTACATATAAACGTCTTATCTAATATACAATTTGATTGCCTCTGAATAACAAGGTGTTTACTTGACTCCATGCCCAATGGTGTTTTTACTGATCGACATTTAGCCCGTTTCTCTTTTTCTTTCTCTCCCAATCTACCCAATCCACCTTCTTTCAAAACCCAAACATATACATTTATTCATAAAATCATTACAATAATAGAAGATGTGCTATCCTTGACCCTATAACAGTCTAGGGGCAACTTCTAGCACTAACAGTAGTGATGGTGACACTGGGTTCTGTGTCAATGATTCATTTTCCTTTATTTTGTTCCAAATTAGATTCTGAGTCAGCATATGACTATGAGGTTTTCGTCTTAGTCAAAAATGAATATTTGGAGCGACATTCATCAATTTTGTCCCAAGGGATTTTGTGGAGCTCACACCAATTTTCAGTGTCCTTCTTTGAATTCCCGCTAACCTTCTTTTCTCGTGGCTTGGACTAGTTATCATGGGCTTGGTCATCCTTGATTTGTATTTTTCTTTGGAATTTAGTACCACCTTTATCGTTTTTTTTTATGATGGGTTTACATAGATGAAATCTCACTTATTCTTTTGCTTGAACTTTTTCTCGATCTTGATAGCATATTGGTAAGTGGATCCCAATGAGTATATGTCCAATAAATCCATATTTGTTTCTATGTACCTATGTAGGACACTGTAGTACTTTAGGATCAAGTGTCGCTCAAAGAATTTAATACCCAACTTTGTGCACAAGGTATGGAATATGTTGGTGTACTCTGGCACTGTTTTGTCTCTCTCTTAACATAGAGTTGTCCATATCATGTACTGGACATCATAGTTTCCAATAGGGTAGTATTTCTCCTTTAGGGCATCAAAAAATATTCCCAAGTGGGTTCTGGCCCAAAAATTACAGCCTCATCTATGGCATGGTGCTCACAGTAAATTTCCTACCAATATATGGCACATGGAAGAGCTTTAAGGAGCGTGAAGGAGATTTTTCCACTTTTAGAAAATTTTGGATAGAGAAATAAATCTCTAGTAGACTTAACCATTTTTCCAAATAATTGACGTCTATCTAGCCTTCAAATAAAGGAATATCAAAGTTAAATTGTACCTTGAAGGGTGTCGTAGATCTGAAGTGACTTCTAGTTGAAGGTGTCACCATCGTGTTGGCAGTCGTCAAAGGATACAGGCGAAATTATCCATCATCTCATTCCTTGGTTGTGTGAGTGCTTCCTTGAGCAAAAATTTGATAGGATTTACTGCTTCGTTATCTCTCTTTTCTTCTACCATGGAAGGTTTCTTGGGCTGGAAAGAGAAGTTGTCCTCAAGAGATACTAGCTCGAGACCCAACTCTCTATACCTTGACCTCGTCGGGGACATGCACTAAGAAATGAAAAGGAGCAGACTGGTCTGATACCATTGATCCGTATTATATTAAGAGCAACATGAATGAAAAGATATAATTATGGAATACAAAGATATATTTCAAGAAACACAATAATATAGATAAACTCAGATTCTATTAATGACTATCTGAAATACAAACGACTATAAATGCAAAGCACACAAGCTAGTTAGTATGGTGATAGCTTATCTCTGAAATAGAGATGTGACGTCTATGATCATTCACAAGAAGTTGATTAAAAAGAGGCAAAAAAGGCCTTTTAACATAAATAAACAATGAGGAAATGCTAAACATCAAAAACCCTGACCCCATAAGATGAAACACCAAACGGTTTGTGGGCCCCGATGTGGTTAGTTGATACATCAACTTCCCAGGGGTGCAAATTTTTCATATGATCTCCGTTTGGGGCACTCAGTACCCGGTTAGAAAGGTCTATTCAAGGAGTACACATTCCATTCATCCTAAAATCTACCTTTAACTACATTCTAGGCATTGTCGAGCCAAAACAATGTCGTCTAGGGCCTCAAAATGACCCGAGAAGTTTGGGACCTGAAAAACCATAAGAAAAATGCCAAGATGTGGAGCCATTCTGAATTAGTGGAACATGTGGGTGGCCAACAATATTCAACTAGATCATCATATGAGTATAAATAGATAATTGATGCCTTAATATGTGTTACTTTGATAATATGAGTATCAATCTATGACACGAGGAAAATCTTTAAGGAGTGTGAAGGTGATTTTTTCACTTTTAGAAAATTTTGGACAGAGAAATAACCCTCTAGTAGACTTAACCATTTTTCCAAATCATCAACGTCTATTTGGCCTTCAAATACAATAATATCAAATTTAAATTGTACCTTGAAGGGTGTCGCACCTCCGAAGTGACTTCTGGTTGAAGGTGTCACCATCATCTTGGTAGTCGTCAAAGGATATGGGATAAATTATCCATCATCTCGTTCCTTTGTTGCGTGAGGGCTTCCTTGAGCAAAAAATTGATAGGATTTACTGCTCCTTCATCTCTCTTTTCTTCTACCATGGGAGGTTGCTTAGGATGGAAAGAGAGGTTGTCCTCAAGAGAGCCTAGATCGAGACCCAACTCTCTATACCTTGACCTCATCGGGGACATGCACTAAGAAAAAACAAGGAGCAGACTGTTAGGATACCACTGATCCGTATTATATTGAGAAAAAAATGAAGGAAAATATATAATGAGGAAATACAAATAAATAAACTTAGATTCTATTAATGACTTTCTGAAAAACAAAAGACTGTAAAATGCAAAGCACACAAGCTAGCTAGAATGGTGGTAGCTTCTCTGAAGATAGAGATGTGACGGCTATGCTCATTCACAAGAAGTTGATTAAAAAGAGGGAAAAAATGCCTTTTAACATAAAGGAACAATGAAAAAATGTTAAACATAAAAAAACCCTGACCCCATAAGATTAAACACCAAAAGGTTTGTGGGCCCCGATGTGGTTAGTTGATACATCAACTTCCTAGGGGTGCAAATTTTGCATATGATCTCCATTTGGGGTGCTTAGTACCCTATCAGAAAGGTCTATTTGATGATTACACATTCAGTTCATCCTAAAATATACCTTTAGCTACATTATAGGTGTTGTTGATCCAAAAAAATGTCGTCTAGGGCCTCAAAATGACCCGAGAAGTTTGGGACCTGAAAAACTGTAAAAACATTGCCAAGACGTGGAACCATTATGAATTATTGGAACATGTGGGTGGCCACCAGTATCCACATGGATCATAATATGAGTATAAATAGATAATTGATGTCTTAATATGTGTTTGATAATCTGAGTATCAATAGATAACTAATTCCTTAATAAGAGCTACTTGTTTCCATAATATAACCCCCAAATACATGTTATACAATATATGATATTATACATATGTTTCATTTATATCTAGGCATGAAAAGAATAATATAAGAATCAATATGGAAAATTAAGCACCAAAAATATCCATGAGTCATAAAAAAATCAACGATGCATAGGTAGTTTTTCCAATCACGTAAACTCAATTCAACATTTTTATGGTTTGACATTAACAAATATATTTAAGGTTTCCTAAGGCATGGTTTAGAATCCCAAAATACAAATTTTGCAGCTTAGAAATTTTATTTGTGTTCAAATCCATTTATATGGACCTAAACCACAACGTAAGCCTTAATGATAGAATATTTTTCCCACCCAAGGATTAGGGTTCCAATTTCATGGACTAAGAATAGATGGGGATGAATTTTGTATCTTAAGAAATGGTTTAGGTCAAACATCTAGGGTCTTTTCCCATAATATATTTATTGTTTGAACTAAAAATACATATACATGAAACCCAACCATTGTAAAGGCCCTAAACATGTAATCTTTTCCAGATAATAGGATTCTGGGTCAATTTCCTTGTCAATAAGAAGGATGGTTCTTTGTTCTAAACATAGTTTGGGGGCATAAAATAAGGATTTGTCCCTTATACATGTCTTTTGGGATCATATACCATTTATAGGTCCCTTAACCCTAGTATGACCCCTATGCAAAAAATATTTTTCCTATCATAGGATTCAAGGCCCCATTTTATGGATAATGGCAAATGGAGATGGTTATTGTGGCCCAAAAGTAGATATGTTTCCCCTAAACCATTATGTTTTGGCTCAAAATCGATGTATAAAATCCTAAATCATAATATGGGTCCTATTTATAAAATATTTTACTTAAGGGAGGTTTAGAGTCCTGGTTTCAAGGTTTATTATAATAAGGAACGTTCTTTCATGGCTAATCCATGGATTGAGGCCTTGAACCATGGTATAAGCCCTAGATATTAGGTTACCAATTTAATTAATAAAGGGTAATAAGTATGGTTCCTATGGCCTAATCCATAGTTTGGGGTCCTGAGCTAGTGATTATTCCCATAATCTAAGTTCTTTAGGCTTAAATGCCATGATTAAGAGAAATATGGGATCCAAAAAGGGCATCACAAGGAAAATAATAAAAAAAGAATTATGAATAGTGAAGGGAAATAAAGAAAAAATATTTTTCCATAAATAGTGGAGATTCTGTAATATCCACTGACATGATCCCATATCCTGCCACTGAATCAACCAATTGATCTATATATGGTATCAAGAAATCATTTTTTGGGCTCGCTAAGTTGAAAGGATCAATTAGGTGAGAAGGGCTTGACCATAGTGGTTGCACTTTCAATTCACATTCTTATAGTTTTACTAAATCCATTAAGTTTGAGTATTCATTGGATACATAATTAAATTTTTCATTCAATGTGTATTGAGACTTGAAAACCTTTCATGATATAAATTAAAAATCCATGAAAAAAAACGTGTTTCTCTTTTCTCAAAACATATTTTTTCATGTGTTTTTAGTTTGTCTCATGATAAGTTTATTAAATTTACCATGTCCAAGTGTGCATCGGATGCATAATTTAATTTTTCATCTAATGAGTGCATACACTTGATATTTTTAATAAATCTATAAAAAATAAAACATTTTTCTATTTTTGGGGGGGAATTTTCTTAAGAGGTTCATTTTAGACCTCAAATTTTCTCTAATATTATAGAACTCAAACCGTGGTGTAGTAGCTAAAGATGCAAGTTTTTATTATCTAAATATTAGGGACCAATGATCATCTATTGAGGGTGATATGCATGATTCGATGACATGAACAAATGTTCAGGGCCCTAAGCCAATTATTTTTCTCTTTATCCATGCTATTTTCTTTTAAAATCCATGCATAGGGCCTTGATCAAGGGTTCAATCCCTATATATAGAATATTTACTTAAAAAAAGATTAGGAGTCTAATTTTAAGGCGTGGGAATGGTAAGATGGATTTGTTTTTCCTCGAATCCATATCTTTTGTACTCAAATCCATGTATAGGGCCATGAAATATATGTAAGTTTTAAATATGTGAAGTAACACAATGCATACTGATTCTTAAGAAAAACATAAATTAATCAATGGCTCATACACACAATACACAAATATTTACATTGGAAACCCTTAACTGGGAGAAAATCAACCTTCCTTTGTGCCACACCTCTTAACTCTTCATTTTATTAATTTCACCATTCATAATACAACATATACAAAATATTTTAAGTATTTCGCAGCTATCAAAATCTTGATCCCTTAATCTAAGATTAGTTTATAAAATCGCTAAAAATAGTGAAAAAAGCTAAAATAGAAAAAACCACCCAATTTTGTTTGGGGGGCGATGCCCTGAACACTCTGCATAACCAAGGGAGGAAATATTCCCCCCCTCCACCCTTGGGTCCCCCATAGGAAATTTCCCAGCGCACATGACACAAAGAGCACTACTAGGGAGGGATCATCAAATGCAATCGCCAAATTTGATGCATGCCCCCAAAACATGCAAAGAATATAACACCTACCCAACATTCTCCCACTTGTTTTTTTCTTTGCATACAAGGGGTCACATGATTACATAGTCAACAATCTAGGGAAGCAATGCCCATTGTTTCTCTACACCAGGAGAAATTCTTCGAGCTCGCTGATTTTGTCAACGAATCTGCAACATTCTTCAAAGTGTCAACATTATCCAACAACACCTTGTCTTCAACAATGTCTCTCACAAAGTGATACTGGACATCAATATGTGTTTTCTTTGAATGATAAGTTGGGTTATTTTCTAGGAATATTTCACTTTGTCTGTTTCAATCTAATCTTACTTCTTGTTGTACCAACCCAATACCTGAACACAATCTCTGTAACCATATCGGTTCCTTGCTTGCATGAGTGGATTCCATGTATTTAGATTTTGTAGTTGAGAGTGCCACTTCAACTTGAATTTTTCTCATCCAACTGATTTCTCCTCCAAATAAGTTAAACACATACCCACTTGTAGATCTTCTGCAATCCTGATCTCCATCCAGTCTATATCAACAAACCCATGTATTTCCAACACTCTGACCAATCCTGGTCTTCCTTGGTAGCACAATCCATAACTATAAGTGCCACACAAATACCTAAAACGCCTCTTTACTAGTGTCCAATTCTCCTTCCCCAATTTTGACATATACCTTCTCAAAACTCCCACTGCATGTGCAATGTCCTTTCTAGTACAGATCATTGCATTCATCAAATTTCCAATTACACTAGCATACATAACATGGGACATATTCTCTTCCTATGCCTTGGGAAATTGATTTGTAGATAAATTTACACCTGTAGGAATAGTAACCTTGACCGTTTTACTTTCCTGCATATTAATCCTCCACAATATTGTCTCAATATATTTTCTCTGATTCAACCAGAGTTTCATGTTTGCACAATCTCTTTTAATCTCCATTCCCATAATGAAGTTAGAAACACTGAGATCCTTCATATCAAATTTGGAGGATAGTTTTTTTTTCACCTCCTTGATAACATCCATGTTGTTTCCTACCAGCAACATGTCATCGACATACAACAATACATAAAGGAAGTGATTACCAACCTGCTTGGAATATGCACAATGATTATCCCTGCTTGTGACAAATCCTAGTCCAAGGATCTATGTTTCAAACTTTTGGTACCACATCCTAGGTGATTCCTTTAGACCATATAGTAACTTGTTTAGCTTACAAACCATATCTTTCTTTCCCTTCACTGTAAAACCTTTTGGTTGCTTCATGTATTTTTCTTCTTCTAGATACCCATGTAGGAATGTTATCTTCACATCCACCTGTTATACTTAAAAATCAAAAGAAACAACAATAGATAAAAGGAATCTCATAGAATTTAACTTGGAAACAAGAGAAAACATTTCACCAAAGTCAATTCCCTCTATGCAGGAATAACTTTTTGCTACTAATTGAGCTTTGTATTCCTCCACTTTTCATTTTTCATTTAACTTCTTCTTAAACACCCATTTACTTCCAATTTACTTTCTTCCAGTTCGAAACTCAACTAGATCCCATGCCTCATTCTTATCCAAGGAATTCATCTCTTTAACCATGTCCTTCTTCCAGAGTTTATTATCCTATGAATTTATTGCTTCCTTGACAATTTTAGGATCATCATCAATAATATATAAAGAACAATTAGCAGGACAATCAAGTGTACTATACCTTTCTGGTTTCCTTCTTTCCCTCATTGATCTCCTCAATACTAGAGTAGGATGTTATTATTCTTCGGATTCATCTTCTTCCATTGATTCATATTTTGCATCATCTGGTTCAAACTCTATTTTCTCAGGTTCTTCTTGCCTTGGTACTGGGAATTCCTTTTTGGGAACATCTTTAACCTCTCTAAAAAGAACATCCTGTATGTAAACAATCTTCTTAGTTTATGGGTTCCAAAGCTCATAACATTTCATACCATATTTATAACCTATTTTCCTTTGGAACATGTATATAAGAATCAAAGTTGAACACTCTGAGATGTTCAAGAGAGGGTTTTTTACTAGTCCATACTTCATGCGACGTTTTGTCCGCCAACGTTGATGAGGGTGATGTATTTATTGTTGGAATTTTAAATTTTCTAGTTACAAAATTACAATTACTTAATCCAATAGAAACTGTAGTAGGATCACTAAAAGATATATTCTATCTAAAAAATATATGCTATCTAATTCGACATTAAATTGTAAACCCAGGGCTCGTAAGCTTCGAGGTGTCAGCACTGTATATGTAGGTCTAGAGCTCTAATCT
This sequence comes from Picea sitchensis, assembly GCA_010110895.2. NCBI lineage: Eukaryota > Viridiplantae > Streptophyta > Pinopsida > Pinales > Pinaceae > Picea > Picea sitchensis. The sequence continues at coordinate 62,575 of SNQJ01S0078382.1, forward strand.
AGCTTATCCTCGCCTAATCTAATGCCAATAAACTCAAATAATAAGAGCTTTAAGCAATTATAGAATTATGAACTATTTGCCCTAAGCAACTTCAAACAAGGAATTAATGGACTATTTCTAAATAAGAAAATAGTAATCTATTTTAAAGCTAGTTAATCTATTCAATTTTTAAGTAAGCAACAACAAGTAAGCTATCTATCTTTGAGCAAATAAGCAAGTAAACAACTAACCTATCAAGACTATTTTGACAAGCGAACTCTATTCTTAAAAAGAACTCATAACCATTTTTATTTCGCGAAGAATAAAATTTAATCTACTTACTCAAAAGTAAAAGTATTATGACTGTATTCAAATTCTGTTTGATCAAAACTATTTCTAACTTGCAGTAACATAAAAGAAAGTATTCAAGGATGATGATTATGTCTTCGGTGTCGAATAACATCACAATGGAATCTGACTATTAGTGACAGTTCAAGGGGAATTAATTCAATGTTGACTTCTACAGAGAAATGGAAAGTGTGAATAAGGAAATCTAAAGAAAGCTTTGCCATCACAGAAGCAACACTAAGTATCTAGGAAATCCACGTGATCTCTAACTTCATGCATCAATCATCAACGATTAAAAACACTCTTATACTAATTCAAGCAAATTTATAAACTCATGAACTCATGATTAAAAATCTTAATTCAAATCCACTCTTCTAATTAAAATTACAATTCAAATCGATAACTGAGATTTTATAATCTAAATTGAACTAATCCTATCATTAAAACTCATATTTCAAAACTAGAATGATTTTAGAAAACATAACCCCAAATTCTATCTCTATCCTATCACACTAAGGAAAGATTAATGAACAAAATAGATCTATGAAGACTTAATTGAATGGGTAATTAAATTTAGCTTGATTACAACTAGTAAAACTAGAAAATATTAATCCATCAAAGCTTGTAAACGATCTTAAATTAAAACTCTGCTTACACTAATCCTCTATCTAAGTAATGCTCTATTTTAATTTCCAAAACCAAATTAAGACTTCAATACACTATCTAAGTTAGTATCCCACAGGATGATTCATTCCTAAGAAATAAAAGACACAACATGATAATTAACCAGCTCCCACAAGCAATCTGCAATTTAAGGAAAGCCAAATTAGATAATCAAATTATAATTGGCATGTACAATAATTGAAACTGAAAAATACATACAACAAAGAAACAAGTATGGATTCTAACTAAGAAACAAAATAAACACACGATATCTATTGATATACAGTCAACCATACCATTGGTGCCCCCCCCAGTAGGTCATGGCTACTCTCCAACAATAAAACACATGCTTAACTCAACGCAATTCTGTCATTAATAAAAAAAAACGAAGTCTGGAACACAATTTGCAGAGAATGTCTGAATTACGCAATGAAATTCTTCTATAAAATTTTGTCTGTGGTCATGCCATTGATAGTGGTATTTATATATAAGTTACAACTCGATAGGTCGACCACTGGAAGGGTCGACCTCCTCTAAAAATGGAAAACTCATTAAAAGAGCTTCTAACAACATCTGCTTCTAGAAAATCCGCGAGCTACTCAACGATCACCATAACTGCCTAATCTGAGGTGTATCAAGCTCTATAGCTGGAGGCCATGAGGGGGTACAAAACCCAGATCATCGATTCATCCACAACATGCCGCCAATGTACCAACCACCAACTCCAGTGCGCTCCAAGTGCTGGATCGCATGCCGGGTGGAGTGCCGGATTGCGTACCGGATGGGGTGCCAGATTGCATACCGGATGGGGTTCTGAATGAAGTACCAGACGAGGCACCTGATGGAGGATCAAACCGTAATTTTTCTCTGTTGCACACAAACCATGCATTAGATCTTTGTAAACATCAAATTGAACTGAATTGATCTTAAAATCATTGTAAAAACATCAATTATACATACCTGATGTGAATCCATGATGAATTGATATAAACACCTTTGAAACTCCTTCAAAATGGCCAATATGAAGCATAAAATATATAATATCGGTGCAAAAAGGATTCTATCATCGTAATAAAACAATCAAAATACGAACCCAACATTACCCCCATGCCTAAGGATTTGCAGGTCCCACTGCAAACAAAAATGAATCACTCGTCTTAACTAGACTTGCAAAGGAGGGGGTGGATTAGCTTTAGAAGATTATCCCTCTTGTTCTGGAGACTTTTTATTGGGCCTTTTATGATGTTTCAATTGTGTCAGGAGGCTGCAATTGGCAGTGGTCATTTGATAAACCAGTTGTTGGAGATAATTCAATTTTGCTTGCAATACTGCATTTTCATGATGGAGATGCCTATCCATAGTCTTTCTCTCTTCCAACAGTTGAAGCAACTGAGAATTTTCTTTTTGTAATTTTGCAATAACTGGAGTATGATCAGATGTTTCAAAAGAAGAGGGTTTGGATCCCTTGATGGATGTGAAAGGTATATCAACTTTGGAAGATGATGTAGGCATCTGGGAGGTAGGAGTAACAGAGTTCTTATGAGAGGGAATATGTTCAAATTTCACTTCTTTATTAGGATCAAACGCTTTTGAAGAAACTTCTCTGAGTCTTTTATGGGGGCTTTCAATATTAGAAGACAATTGGATAAGATCCAAAGTGCTTGGAAGTTTTACATTGGGTTTTCCACTCATACTTCAGGTGCTTCTTCAAAATGATTTCTCCTTGAATCGATTAGCTCCTCTCCTCTTTGTAGGAACCAAAGGAAAAACTTGATGAAATGAATCTTGTAGCTTCTTAGGTTTAAAATCGATAGGTGTTGAAGGCAATTGGGAATTATCAGCAGGCTTCTTAATTTCCTTACGAGATGAGGCTACAGGGGAATCAAGAGTTTCCTTGGCGAGTTTGAATTTGAATGGTTTGTACTTTGGAGGTAAAATAAATCATGTAAGAAATTAGATCAATGTCCAAGTCTTTGACTTGGACATTTGATCATAAAAATGCACTAAAAAGTTTTAATTCAATTATTAACACAGATTTTGAAAAATATACCATTCAATCCATCGAAATTACCATTGCACAGGTGTATCAATTCGAACGATTATTTATTCATGCAATCATGGCCATTTACAGTGTATACATACCTCATCTGATCCTCCATATGACACTTCATCCGATCGTCTAGATGGAACTGCATCCGATCTTCCAAATGGCACTCCATATGGCAAGTGGAAATTATCCCCATTATAATGGACGTTCACCCATAGCACTCAGCTTGGGATATTTATGACAGTCATGGTGAATAAGAGAATGGACATGATAAGTGTGAATAGGATGATCCACTATTAATTTCCTTATCATCATTCTTGCAACACTATAAAATAACTTGTTCCTCTGTTCATAGGCGTGTAACACAGATCTGTAGTGAGTTTAACAATGTGTTATTGATCTGTAATTGTCACAAAGAAGCAATTAAGAAGTCTTCCATTATATAAACATAAAAATAAATAAATAAAAATTGACAATAGGATTATAACACACAGTGATGTTAGCAGTATAGAATTTAGCATTTTAATAAAAACAATTGCTGATATAATAGCCCAAATATCATAAAAACAATATGAGAGCATTTTTAACAGACATTCTACTTCCTCTTCTAATGGATTATAATATATATGAGCAATGTTTATCATTTATTAGCCTAGGAAACCCCTCCCCCACTCCTAAGCATTGTGACACCTCACAATCAAAGATATGGGGAACACGTCAATTCTCCCAATATCCTAATATTTATAGTTTTCCAAGAGTAGAGATAAATTTCACACATTAGTCCGATGAGACGGTTAAAATATGGCCCCACCTATAGAAAAAAACATCCTATGTATAGTTAAGAAGCAGTAGGAGAGAGAGTCTTAGGATAGTCTTAAAGCTAGTTCCCAATGGAAGATTTATGGATTTCATTGACCTTTTCTTAACCATGCATACTTCTTTTCAGCTTTGTCTACAAGTAATGTCGCACATCAGGACAAATTTAAAGATTTGAGAATTTTATTTAGTGTTTCTCATATCATCACCCTCGCTAGGTAGAATTCTCCACTGCCAGCAAGCCTATTCAGTACTCTGACGGGTTTACCGAGTCATACCAAAGGCCAGTACCCGCTTCAAGTAGACCTGTTCAGTATCCTGACGGGTTAGCCTCTTACACCCTTTTACAACAGAGACTGGTCCACCATCTTTTAATATTTTTATAGAAATATTGTTTTTTGCAGGAAGATGGGGAGACAACTCTGAAAATTTTATTTAAGATTGGGATGGTAGTGATGTTAGAGGATGACTCTTCTTTATGTATTCCTTATAGATTGTCTTGATGTAATGGGTACTTAAGCGGATTTATCCTATCTAAAGATATGGTATAATCAAACATTTTTAGTGTGTAGTGGATGGTACCATTGGAAAATAACAGAAAGGTATCTTCAGGCTTGACTCACTTTTTTTTTTTTAAGTTATTGTGATGTTTCCATGGCTAACTGCTAATCAGAACTTCTTGCTACTCTTTCATAAAGATACTTACTCACCTACTCAGGGTTCTTCGAGAAAGTGTACGAGTAACCTCTAGGTTTGATAGACAACGTGTCACTTCCTTATATCCTCTAGTGGTGGAGGTTAAGAGCAACTGCCATTAAAGATGCCTTGAGAAAAAGGAAGATAGAAATCTTGCAAAAATATGGCTAATTCACAAAAAAACAATAATAAAAGTCATTATTCGATTAATGCTTAAGAAGAAAACAAGGTTCAAATATAGAAATATCTTTTTCTGAAGTAAAATACTTGCCTTTTTGTCTCCTTGAAATTGTCCTCTTGTGGTGAAATAAATACCTGCAGAGATCTCTAAAACTATTTGTCAAAAACCACACTCTAAAATATAAAAAACTGATGAGATCAATGAGATCAAGTCACATGAACATGTATCTCATAGTTATTTTATTAAAAAGAAAATGTAAAATGAGGTTGCATTAGACTTTAAGCTAAACTAACAACATGCAGTTTTTATTTATTATCCTACTCTACCTAAAAAGAAAGAAAAACCGTTATTCAAGTGTACAAACCTTTCCAATGTAACCATGTGCGAAGCAAGATAAGATACATAGCCATATCCACATATGAAAAAGTTACTGCAATGATTACTTGGATATGAAGAACCAACCAACCTACCTGTTTTGGAACCAGAAGGTGTTGAAGAAGAGAAAAGTATCGTGGCTTGATGACCTCTTGAAACCAAATTTCAAGGTAATCTTGATGTTCATCAACAATAATTTCTATTCTCTCCTTCATCATGCTATGCAGATCCTCTTCTTCTGGATGATTGATTTCTGAAGTACATAATGGATTTCCTGAGATGGATGTTGATAAATCCTCAATATCAGGTCTTATTGATTGATCTCCACCAGATGTAGTCCATAAGTTCTCAGCTTCCTTCACAGTTTGGAAAGGAAAATAATTTTGTAGCTCATAGGACCTTGATTCTTCTAATATTTCCAGAGAGGTACATACACTTTTGGCTGTTGCCAAAATATGTTCTTCTTGAAAATAAGAAATCCCAATTGTTGCTAGGATTTGAGAAAGTTCCCTCAAGCTAATGGTTTATTTTGAGTTCATTCTACTGGTAGATGGATCCTGCCTCACACAGAGATTAGTGTCTAGGGTTCTTAAAACACTCGATTTTTTTAAGATTTTAATCACAACTACCTAAAAAATGAAATACATATTTAAAGCATATTTGTGAAAACCAAACACACCATGCTTGCAATAAATCAAACTTGCATGAAATAAATCAAAGCATAAAATAAAATACGATTGCAGGAATGAAATCAAACTCACACATGTATGAAAGTAAAAACATTGGAAGGAAAAATAAACACACTGGTATAAAATTAAATTGCAGGAAAGTAAATTGCAAGAAAGTAAACACACTAAGAAAAATAAACAAACTTGCAGAAAAAGTAAACACTCTTGTGGAAAGGGAACAATACGGATTTGGAGCGACCCATTAAAATGATGTGCATGTTCTTACCTCTAGTCTTAAAGTTTCTCCTCCCCCTTGCTGTGTAATTAAAGGCAACCTACCTACCTACGCTCTATTCCCTTTAGCACCTCCTCGACAACGACACCAAAAATGTCTAGTAAAATATATGCTATCTAATTCGACATTAAATTGTCAACCTGGGGCTCCTAAGCTTCGAGGTGTGAGCACTGTATATGCAGGTCTAGATATCTAATATAGCTTAGCCTCACCTAATATAATGCCAATAAACTCAAATAATGAAGAGCTTTAAGCAATTCTAGAATTATGAACTATTTACCCTAAGCTATCTATCTTTAAGAAAATAAGTAAGCTATTTTAAACCTAGTTAATCTATTCAATTTTTAAGTAAGAAAGTAAACAACTAACCTATCAAGACTATTTTGACAAGTGAACTCTATTCTTAAAAATAACTCATAACCATTTCTATTTCGCGAAGAATAAATTTTAATATACTTACTCAAAAGTAAAAGTATTATGACTGTATTCAAATTCTGATTGATCAAAACTATTTCTAACTTGTAGTAACAGAAAAGAAAGTATTTAAGGATGATGATTATGTCTTCGGTGTCGAATAACATCACGATGGCATATGACTATTAGTGATAGTTCAAGAGGGATTAATTCAATGTTGATTTCTACAGAGAAATGGAAAGTGTGAATAAGGCAATTTAAAGAAAGCTTTTCTATCATAGAAGCAACACTAAGTATCTCAAAAATCCATGTGATCTCTAAACTTCATGCATCAATCATCAACGATTAAAAACACTCTTATACTAATTCAAGAAAATTTATAAACTCATGAACTCATGATTAAAAATCTTAATTCAAATCCACTCTTCTAATTAAAATTACAATTCAAATCCATAACTGAGGTTTTATAATCTAAACTGAACTAATCCTATCATTAAAACTCATATTTCAAAACTAGAATGATTTTAGAAAACATAACCCCAAAATCTATCTCTATCCTATCAAACTAAGGAAAGATTAATGAACAAAATAGATATATGAAGACTTAACTAAATTGGTAATTAAATTTAGCTTGATTACAGATAATAAAAATGGAAACTATTAATCCATCAAAGCTTGTAAACAATCTTAAATTAAAACTCTGCTTACACTAATCCTTTGTCTAAGTAATGCTCTGTTTTAATTGCCAAAACCAAATTAAGACTTCAATACACTATCTAAGTTAGTATCCTACAGGACGATTCATTGCTAAGAAATAAGAGACACATCATGATAATTAACCAGCTCCTACAAGAAATCTGCAATTTAAGGAAAGACAAATTAGATAATCAAATTATAATTGCCATGTATAGTAATTGAAACTGAAAAATACATACAACAAATAAACATGTATGGATTCTATCTAAGAAACAAAATAAACACACGATATCTATTGATATACAATCACCCAAACCACTGGTGGGCCCCCCAGCAGGTCGTGGCTACTCTCCAACAATAAAACACAGGCTTAACTCAATGCAATTCTGTCATTAATAAAAAAAAACAAAGTTTGGAACATAATTTGTTGAGAATGTATGAATTACACAATGAAATTCTTCTTAAAAATTATTTCTATGGTCGTGCCACTGATAGTGGTATTTATAGATAAATTACAACTCGAGAGGTCGACCACTGGAAGGGTCGACCTCTAAAAATGGAAAACTCAATAAATGAGCTTCTAACAACATCAATTTCTAGAAGATATGTGAGCCACTCAGTGATCACCATAACTACCTAATATGAGGTGTATCGAGCTCTGTAGCTGGAATCTGTGAGGGGGTACAAAACCCAGATCACCGATTCATCCACCACAGGCTGCCAATGTACCAACCGCCAGCTCCATTGCGCTCTGAGTGTTAGATCACATGTCAGATCGTGTACTGGATGGGGTGCTGGATGAAGTGTCGGACGAGGTACCAGATGGAGGATCGGACTGCAATTTTTTCCTATTGCACACAAACCATGCATTAGATCTTTGTAAACATCAAACTAAACTGAATTGATCTCAAAATCATTGTAAAAACATCAATTATACATACCTGATGCGAATCCATGATGAATTGATACAAAAACCTTTGAAACTCCTTCAAAATGTCCAATATGAAGCATAACATATATAATATCGATGAAAAAATGATTCGATCATCGCAATAAAACAATCAAAATACGAACCCAACAATAGTCTTCTTAGTTTATGGGTTCCAAAGCTCATAACCTTTCATACCATCTTTATAACCTATTTTCCTTTGGAACATGTATATAAGAATCACAGTTTCACGCTCTTAAATGTTCAAGAGAGGGTTTCTTACTAGTTCATACTTCATGCAGAGTTTTTTCCACCAACGTTGATGAGGGTGATTTATGTATTGTTGGAATTTTAAGTTTTCTAGTTACACAATTACAATTACTTAATCCAATAGAAACTGTAGTAGGATCACTAAAAGATAGACAATCACATATACAATAGAACATAAATATTATCCTTGGAAACCCTCATGGGGGAGAAAGAACAAAAATAAAAATCCTCAATATAGATTCCTTCAACAAGTACAATGATGCGTTATAGGTCTCCAAGAAAGTCCACGACCAAAACACCAAAATCACTAGTCTCCAAGACTTGTGCGCTAGACCTTCTCATGCACTCCAAGATGAACAAGAGAAGTGTGTGAGTGTGTGTCCAAATGAGAGGAACCTATCCTCTATTTATACACAACAATGTCTCTTGACCTAACTAACCCATACAACATGGTCAACTAGCCACAATGGGGTTTTTTATAATTATAAGTAAAATACCAATAATATAATATTTTTTGTTGAGCCGACTTGTCAAGAGAAGTGTGTGAGTGTGTTTCTAAATGAGAGGAACCTATCCTCTATTTATACACAACAATGTCTCTTGACCTAACTAACCCATACAACATGGTCGACTAGCCACAATGGGTTTTTTAAGAATTATAAGTAAAATACCAATAATATAATAATTTTTGTTGAGCCGACTTGTACAATATAATTATAATAACCTTTTAAAGGTTTGACTAAAGAAAATATACAAGAATATCTTCCATATATACAACAAATATATTAACACTCCCTCTTAACTAGGAAGGTATTCTTTCCAGACATAGACTCCAAGTCTGATACCACATGAGCTCACATCCATTGACTATTGAACATGTGAATCTATGCATCCTCAGATATCCATAGTGCAACATGACTTCACCCCATGAAACCAAGGTTTATGGGTATCTCTCAATAGCTACAACATGTCCCTAGGACATCCACTCCCTATGATGCATCAGTACCTAATCATGTGCACTTCTGTCTCAGTGCCAACCCTTTTTCATGATGGATGAGACCGACGAGACTCAGTGCCAACCATTTTTCATGCTAGATGATATTTTTCCATACTTAGTGGCAACCCTTTTTCATGTTGGATGAGTTCCATCTATCACTCCCTCTAAAGAGGGACCACACCAAGCTTGTCTCTGAAGTACTCAAACTTCATCCTTGACAACGAATTGGTGAACACATCCGCAACCTGATCCTCGATAGTCACAAACTGGAGCCTCACTACTCCCCTATGTACCATGTCCTTGATATAGTAGTATATGATCTAATTATTCTCCGAACTTTCATTGAACATCGGGTTCTCTGACAACTTCATGCAACTATGGTTTTCACACCAAATGCAGGTCGCCTCCAAACCAAGACCAAATAACCCAGACAACAACTTTCGAAGCCATACTGCTTCTATGCCCACTGCACATGCTGCCACATACTCATCTTCAACCATATTGAGTGCCACACATGACTACTTCCTTCTACTCCATGAGACCATACTGGAGCCAAGAATGAAATAGTATATGGAAGTGCTCTTCCGATCAGGAATACTGTCGGCCCAATCTGAATCTGAGCATCCATAAAATCCAAACTCTTGGTCAGATCTATACCAGAGACCATGATCTAGATTACCCTTAAGGTATCTTAACACATGTTTTGATGCAACCAAATGAACCTGTCTGGGATGCTCCAAATGTTGACTAAGAGTGTTCACAACAAAACATATATCTGGTCTTGTGTTCTTCAAATACATCAACGGGCCCACTATCTTCCTATATAAGGTATAATTCACAATCACTGAAGTTGTATCCTGCAAAAAATTAGATTTGATACCATCGGGGTAACCATGGCCTTACAGTCCAACATATCGAACCTCTTCAATATTTCCACAACATATTTTCCTTGATTTAGGAAAATCCCATCTGATCTCTTCCAAACTTCTAATCCCAAGAAGTAGTGCATCATTCCTAAATCTTTCATCTCGAATTCTGCAACCAATTTTCTCTTACATTTAGTGATGAGCTTTTCCGAACCTTCTATAAATAGGTCATCTACATACAACAATAGAATCACCGGTTCACCATCCTCAACCTTAAAGTAAAGGTTAGGATCTGCACTGATCTTTTTAAAATCCAAGATCATCAGAAAATTGCCAATCCTACCATACCATGCTTTGGGTTCCTGGTTCAATCCATATAAATCCTTCTTTAATCTGCACACATGAGTCTCCCTGTCATGTGTCTCAAATCCAAGTGGTTGCTCCACATAAAATTCCTCTTTTATTTCACCATTCAAGAAGGTTGTCTTTACATCCATCTAGTTCACCTACCATTTCATCATAGAAACCAATGAAAGTATAGTCCTGATCAAGGTATATCTTGCTACATGAGAAAATTTTCTTCATAGTCAATCCCTACCTTTTGAGGGAAACCTCAGGCCACAAATCGTGCCTTATATTTTTCAGTACTGCCATCAACTACATGTTTCATCTTGTAGATCCATTTCGAACTCACCACAGATTTTTCCTTTGGTCTGGGAACCACATCCCAGACATCATTCTGCATAATAGAATGGTATTCTTCTGCCATGGCATCTTTCCATACTTGATTTTCACTACATATAAGTTTTACTTCCTGTGTATCCATTTCAACTCACCTACGATTTTCCTTTGGTCCGGGAACCATCCCATATCATTCCTTTCGTATACAGTCGGTATTCTCCTTCCGCCATGGCATCTTTCCATACTCTTGATTTCAATATCCTCTTCATAACCTGAAGGTTCTACATCTATTATGTCACACAAGCATACCACATATCTAGAATACGACTTCGACTTCTTAGTTTCCCTTAAATATTTCTCTATGGCACCAATTCTTTCTACATATTTGATAAGCTATTGTGCCCAAGATGGTATTATCTTGCGAGAAGGTATCTCGACTAGTTTCTGAGGTTCTACCATGTCAAGATCCTCCTCCTGAATTAATTTCCTCTAGTTCAATTTCGTCTGGAAATTTAGGAACTTCATTCTCTTCTTCATGTGCCTCTTCTGCACGGATCTATTTGGATTTACTGAAAGTTGCATTCTCATCGAAGGTTACATCTTGATTGATCTCCACTTTTCGGTGACCGGGAATGTATATCCTATAAACCTTCGATGTGTCACTATAACAAAAAAATATGCCCTTTCGTCCGGAAGGGTCCAACTTTGTCCTCTTGTCCTTGGGTATGTGAAAACAATACATGGTAGACAAATATTTTGAAATGGATGACTTCTGGATTCTCTCCTAAAAACATTTCAAGCACCTTGTGGGGAATTTTATTTTGCATGTAAATTGTCATCTTCGTTGGTTTTGCCCATAGATGCATAGGAAAATATTGATCATGGATCATGGCCTTTACTACTTCCATGATTTTCCAGTTCTTCCTTTCAGCTATTACATTTTGCTGAGGGTTATAGGGAGTAGAAAGCTCCCTCTTAATCCCAACTTCCTTGCAATACTCCTTGAATTCTTTTGAGGTGAATTCACCTCCATTGTCTGATCGCAAGGGATTGATCTTTTTCTCTGTCAAGTTTTCTACTAGAGCCTTGAACTCTTTGAATTTTCCAAAAACTTCATTATTTTGTTTTAACAAATAAATCCAAGATTTACGTGAGTAATCATCAATGGAAGATACATAATATACAAACCCACTTAGTGAATATGCTAACATCGGTCCACATACGTCTGAATTCATGATGCCCAAAAATCCTTTGGCTTTGTTATCGCTATTGGGAAATGAGTGCTTCATGTTCTTACCTTATGCACATCTTTGCACACACCATTTGGTTCTGCTTGGATTTTTGGAAGACCTGTCACCATTTTTCTCTCAACCGGAAGAGCTTTGTAGTGTAGGTGAGAAAACCTCACA
>SNQJ01S0078383.1:0-10477 GCA_010110895.2 Picea sitchensis
ATGTAATATCCCTAAGGCCGAACCCAATTGTAATGTAAATAAAAATGTAGTTAAGCTGGTGAGCTGTTTTGTATGCACCTTTCATGGTATAGTGCGCACATGTACTGCGCAGTAAAATGATGAAATGTGCACATTCTTGGATACCACGTGCAACATCTTAAGTGCGTGTGATTGTAAGGCCAACAAGACTTTTGTGTATATGCTGCGTTTTATAGGCTGGTGAGCCAATTATTATAAGCTAGGATGCTTATGTTTTGATTAGACTAGAGAGCCTAGATGTTAAAGGCCAGTGCACCTATTTTTGTATATGTCTCATATTTAATATAAAATACATCACTGCGCATAGACCAACCACGATAAAAGAGATGGGGGAATAAACTCCACTAGTTAGGGAAATGGAGGGGATAAGTTAAGGAAAAAGGCTAAGCTAGGGAGCTTAAGCCGAAAAGGAATATTATATTAATATTTCTTAAATATAAAGTATGGATAATTATTTTATCCTAAGTTCTAAATTTGGGGACAAGTGGGCCAAATTAGCTCCCAACATGACAAGTGTCAAGTTGGGGACATGCATACATATTGTTGGGACTTAGTTCATTTCCTATCATCTTTTCCATCATTCTTCCCATCATTCCTTCCATCATTCAGTCATCCAGTCAATCATCCATGAGTATTCACACACCATTGAGCTATCCTTCATACCATCATCACTGTACTTGAACCCGTATCCATAGCCATTTTTGTGTCAGTGTATCTGGTTAGCTTGGGAAATGGACTGAAGAAGCGGGTTGTTAGGCCCGTGGGATATTGAAGAGGCAGGTTGTCAGGCCCATGAGAAATTATCTGGGTGAGAGAATTGTTGGGGATTGATTTCTTGAAGGTGTTGAATTGCAACTACAGTGCTCTGATACTTCTTGTCCAACCTATTGCTGAAGCCCATAAAGGAAGTGGGGCAGCCAAATGACTATTGAGCAGAGAAGGGGAACACTTCCTGGGTGGGACATGAATGTGGGGAATGAGGGACTGTAGGTTGTTAGTTTGAGTTGGCACCTGAGACAGAGTCTTTCCTGTTGTCTATGAGCCTTTAGCTTGGTTATGAATTCCTTTACCCAGGTGGAGTTTAGTCCGAGCTCGGGGGTGACTCACTGTTGAGAGTATTGAATAGTGTGGTCTAAGGCTGGGAGGTTTGTGGAGGGTCTGCATGTGGTTGGTGACATTCTTACCAAGATAAGTGTCAATTGTGTGATAAATTTACATGCTGCATTGTTATTTACGTGTTTATTTTTATGGGTTTATCCTATGCGTGATTATAACTGTCTGTATGTTTATGGGTATTTCCTGTATATGCTGCATGTCCATGTTTACTGTTATTTCAGTGTGAATCCATGCATTTACGAAATGCATTTGTTTTTTTACATTTTACATGTAAAGATTTTGCAAGTGTTCTGTGTGCATATGTTTTAATTGCATGCAGTTAGAAAAATTTATGTGGCATAGCTCAGTTGGTTGTTGGGTGTGTTACAATATGTTCCGCAGAGAGAACAAGAGCATTCTCTTGTGTAGCGTGGCCCGACCATGGGTGGACGGGGACGTTACAACATGGTATCAGAGCTTCAGTTTTCGACACTGAGCCTGGATGGGCTGATCAAGTTGAGTTGAAGTGAAATTACATGGAGGATTTAATTCGAAGTGGCCAAATTTCGAGTTGTATAGAGTCCATGGTAATATTTAGAAGCAACGATGCAGAATTGGGAAAATCCCCAATTTTTGTTGTTAAATTCACAAGAAAATTGAAAAATTCGGCCAAGTGGTGAGATATTACTGGTTTAATATCTGTTCTAGCAAATTGGGACCTGAAATTGGTCGAATTCAAAGTTACAGTGAAGCCATGACAGATGGAGATAATTTAGTAATTAAAATTCTCAATTCGTGAATCGATTTTGGGTAAATTCATTCCAGAAATGTCAACCCACAACAATTTATTGTTGCAGAGGTTGATTTGGTGTTATCAGGGTGAAATTGAACAAATTTCATGGTTATAGAATGTCTATGGTAAATTGGGGAGAGAGTTAAGCAAAAGCCCCAATTTCTACAACGAAATTCATGAGGAATTGATTCGCATAAAAATGTTAGTGTTCGGGTGTGCGCACTAAATTTTAGCGTCGCGCAAAAAATTTTTAGTGTGCTGGTGTGCGCGCTAAATATCGGCACCGTGCGAAAAAATGTTGGTGTACAGGAGCATGCGCTAAATTTAACATTGCGCGGTGTGCACACACATAATAATGGCACATGTGGTGTGTGCAGTATTGGCTGAGCGCAAAGAAACTTTGTTGGTGCGCACACAATGAGGGTATATGTTGTCACATGAAAGTTTAGTTAATGGTGCGCGGTGGAGACATACTAAACTCTGGCATGGTGCAATGCATAGAGTATAATGCGCGTGGAATATCAGCACGCGATACAAAAACTACGCGCAACAGGTAATAGTTCAAGAACCAAAACTGCGCGCGGTGGATATTGGCGCGTGACACAAAAGTAGTGCGCAGTTATTGGCGCAACAAAGAAGTGATACACAGTGGTTTTAAAGTGCGCGAAGCACGATTTACATTGTGTTGTTGTGAATGGTGAATATGGGTGTATAGCTTGAAGTTTTTGCGTGCAAAGTTGTTTGAAGGGTGAACAACAACATAAAACCAGTGATTTTCTGTGACGTTTTATATCATTTGAACGTCATCTTTTGTAGTGCGTTTTTAGCAACGCAAAAACCACGAGACAATTGTGTACCAAAGGTACACTTTGTCTCTGTAGCTCAAATGAAATAGCTCAGATAGATATTTCTAATGGTGTAAATTGTTCATCAAACAAATCTTTTTTGAGAAAGTTACAACACAAACAGTGAAGGGTAAATTTTAAGACCCATCTAACTTCAAAGGGCCATAACTTTCTTCTCCGGAATCAGATTGAGGCGCAGGAGAAGTCAATGGAAATATATTGAACCATAGAAGACGTTCCAAGAGCTGAATTAAATTTCTAGGCATGTTAAAGTGTTTAATATGGAAAATAAGATACCTGTAGCATATCAGTTACAATATGGTATTTTGGCCTAGAACTTCAGCAGGCTGTAACTGGCATCCCAGAACCCAGAAAGAGGTGAAACTTGGAAATTGTGTCCATACGATGTATATGAGAAAACCCAATTGATTTCCTACAAAAATTCCAAAGGAGTAGGTGAAAAAATGCATAATTACAACGCAGAGTTGCGCCAAGTTGAAAAACGAACAGAAAAAATTAATGGGCAAATTTCAAATAACCATAACTTTCTGCTCAAGACTTGAAATTGAGCATGGGAGCAGGTGTTGGAAAGGTCATGGACAGTGGAATCTAATTATCCACCCATAAAATCGATCTGGACACTCAATTTTCCAAGAAATCAAAAGAAATAATTCTGATATATATTATTGAACTAGAATGGTTCATATTTTCATGAAATTGTTGAAACAGTTAGCTGGACAAAGTTTTGTTGGCTGCACATTTTGCAGAGTTAACAACAACTAGATCAGATCAATATTAGCATAGATTCCAGAGTAATGGAAGAGGCACAGGGGACTTACAGTCAGGAAGATGAGATTAGAGGGATGGGTGTCCATTTGGGCATTGAAGGAACAAACTCCAATGGACATGGAGATGAAAGGAATGAAAACATGAATATGGAAGAGACCATTAAAAATTTGCAGAAGGATGTCCAAAGCCATAAATATGATAATGAAAGGATTATGAGATCCAAGGAGCAATAGGATGACTTCAACATGAAGTTATTGGAGAGCTTGAACCGAATAGAAAATAAATTGGATAAGGAGAGTGGCTCAAGCAAATCATAAAGTCACAAGCCTTCTGATGAGAAAAGAAAAGCCATAAGTGTTAGCATACATCACCAACACTCCCCAAGGCATTCCAATAAGAGAGTAGGTATCATCTCAATTCCATCCACTATCAGAAAGCATAAGAGGTCTGGGGTGGATGAATTGCGAGGAGAAATGAACAAAATCAAACCTCCTACATTTGATGGTGATCACAAGAAGGATGAAGATGCAGAGACATGGTTGTTGGTTATGAGAAAGTATTTTCAATTGCATAATTATTCTTCCCATGCAGAAGGTAGAATTTCTATCTATCAACTCAAGGGAAAGGCATCCATTTGGTGGGATCCACTTGTGCAGGTGTAGCACATTAAAGAGAAAAGTGTCACTCGGAGGGAATTCAAGAAGTATTTTGAGAAGAAATCCTTGACTAAGAGATACTATGACAAGAAAATGAAAGATTTCTTTGAACTCAAGCTTGGGAGTATGACCATTGATGAATATGAAAGAAGGTTTTTTAGAACTGTTGAAGCATGTCTCGTTCATCAAGGATAAGACAGTTAATAGTCAGAGGTATTTGAGTGGATTGCCATCATTTATCAGTGACAAAATACAATATGATGATTCAAAGACATTGGAGGAGACCATAAGGCGAGCTAATTGCCTATATGATCAACAAAAATCAAGGCCAACTTTACAAAAAGCTTGGGAAGACAAAAATAAATTCAAGATGGATCAAAGGAAGAAGGGGTCTAAGCCACCATTCTTCATAAATAATCCTCAGGGACAACCAACTCCTAGAGAGCCCAGAGCGATTGAAACAGGGGGTCAAAGGCCAAGGAATCCACCTATTCAATGTTGGGGTTGAAAAGGGGATCATATGTTCAAAGAGTGTCCTCACATAGGTGAAAAAGTGAGAACTGTTCACAATGTACAACAAGCTGAAATAGTGGAGGACATGGGCATAAATGTACCAAGGATATATGTAGCCCTAGACAACAAGAAAGCAGAGTATCAGTCACATATGATTGAAGTGGAAAGTAAGATCAACAAACAAACCATTGCTATTTTAATTGATTCAGGAGCTAGTCATAGTTATATAGATCATAAGATGGTGGAAAGTTAGCATTTGCCAAGAAGCAAGCATGAGAAATTTTGGTTGGTGTAGCTGGCTACCGGAGCCAAAAGAAAAGTTAATGAGATGGTTAAGTCATGTCTTATGGACATGAATGGACTGAACACCTAGGTAGATTTCAACATCTTGCCTTTAGGTTCCTATGACTGTCTAATTGGGATGGATTGGTTGGACCAACATCATGCCATCCTAGGCTGTCATAAAAAGGCCTTTACTTGCTTGGATGAGGATGGGAACCAAAGGAAAGTGCAAGGAATTCCTAGGGAAGTAACCATCAAAGAAATTTCAACATTGTAGCTGAAGAAATATTACAGAAAAGGGTGTTAAATATTTGCAACACATATGGAAGAGACACCTAAAGATAAGGTGCCAATTTTGGAATATTATGCAGTTCTGGAAGAGTTTGAAGATGTATTCAGGGAGGTACTAGGACTACCCCCAAAGAGAGACATTGATGAGTACACCAGTGTCAAAGACTTCTTACAGAATGAGTACACTAGAGTTGAAGGAGTTGCAAATGCAACTTGAAGAGATTTTGAAGAAGGGGTATATACGCACAAGTGTGTCACCTTGGGGTGCCCCAATATTGTTCGTGAAGAAGAATGATGGAGCATTAATATTGTGCATTGATTCCAGATAGTTGAATAAAGTGACTGTGAAGAATAAGTATCCTTTGCCAAGGATTGATGATCTTTTTGATCAATTGAAGGATGGAAAGATCTTTTCAAAGATAGATCTCAAGTCACGATACCATCAGGTAAGGATTAAAGAGGAAGATATCAGCAAGACCGCCTTCAGGACAAGGTATGGTCATTATGAGTTCACAGTGGTGCCATTTAGGTTGTCAAATGCACCAACTGTTTTCACGTGCTTAATGAATGGTTTTTTTCGAGAATATTTAGACAAGTTTGTCATTGCATTTTTGGATGACATTCTTATATATTCCAAGTCAGAAGAAGAGCATGAACATCATTTGAGGATGGTGTTACAAGTATTAAGGGAGCATCAGTTGTATGCCAAATTGAGCAAGTGCTCATTTTATCAAAAGAAAATTCATTATTTGGGGCATATCATTTCAAAGGATGGGATAGCAGTGGATCCTGAGAATATAGAAGCCATTAGAGAATGGTCAGTGCCAAATAATGTGATAGAGGTCAGATCATTCATGGGCCTTGCAGGATACTGCAAGAGATTTATTGAAGGATTCTCAAAGATTGCACACCCAATCACTTCCTTGTACAAAAAGGGTGTGAAGTTTCAGTGGACATTGGATTGTAAAAATAGTTTCCAACAAGTGAAACAATTATTAACAAGTTCTCCAATACTAAGGATTGTAGACCTAAATGAAGACTTTGTTGTATGCACAGATGCATGTAAAGAGGGACTTGGTGGAGTCCTCAGTCAAAATGGGTTTGTTATATGTTATGAATCAAGGAAGTTGAAAGAGCATGAAAGACACTATGCCACTCATGATTTGGAGTTGGCAACCATAGTGCATGCCTTGAGAAAATGGAGACACTACCTCATGGGGAAAAGGTTTGAGTTGAGAATAGACCATAATGGTCTAAAATATTTATTTGATCAACCAACTCTAAATGCTAGGCAAACCGGATGGTTAGAATTTCTAAGTGAATATGACTTTGATATAAAGCATATCAAGGGGAAAGAGAACAAAGTGGTTGATGCACTCAACATAAGAGTACATGAATTTCATGGTACAACCATTAACATGTACCAATCATATTTGAAAGACAAAATTACAGAGGCTGCCAAATCAGATTTACAATACAAGGATTTAGTGGCAAAATTACAACAAGGTAATTTGCAACAGAAAATTGAGGAATATAAAATAGATAATGATGAAATTCTCATGTACAGGGGAAGAATTTATGTACCAAATTCTCAGGAATTGAAAAATATGATATTGAGAGAAATGCATAATGTGCCTTATGCTGGGCACCCAGGATATCAAAAAACTATTGCAGCTGTCAAGAGCCAATATTATTGGCCAGGCATGAAGAAAGAGGTTCATGATTTTATTGCTAGATGTTTGGAATATCAAAAAGTAAAGTCTGAGCATAGACACCTAGCTAGTTTGCTACAACCATTACCCATTCCTTAATGGAAATGGGAAGTTGTAACAATGGATTTCATCACCAAACTTCCTAGAACAAACAAGCAACATGATTCTATCACGGTAGTGCTGGATAAGCTTACTAAAGTTGCCCATTTTATTCCAGTTAAGCTCACTCACAAGGAAGCCAACATTGCTGATGTTTATATGAAGGAAATTGCTAGATTACATGGCATACCCAAGACAATTGTGTCTGACAGAGATCCAAAATTTACCTCAAAATTTTGGAAAGGATTATTTAATGGATTTGGAACAAATTTGAATTTTAGCACAACTTATCATCCAGAATCACATGGACAAACAGAGAGGGTGAATCTAGTGATTGAAGATATGTTGATGATGTATGTGATGGATAAACCATCAAAATGGGAAGACTACCTACACTTGGTAGATTTTGCTTATAACAATGGGTACCAAGCATCTCTAAAGATGAGCCCATTTGAAGAACTTTATGGCAGAAAGTGCAACACACCAGTAAGTTGGGATAACCCAACAGACAGAGCAGTGGTTGGGCCAGATTTTCTCAGGGAAATGGAGGAGCAAATGATTAAAATAAAACAAAATTTAAAGGCTACCCAAGATAGACAGAAAAACTATGTTGATAAGGGTAGAACCCACAAGGAATTTAAAGTGGGTGACCATGTATTTTTGAAAGTGAGGGCCAACAGAAGTTCCCTAAAGTTGGGAAATTGTTCAAAGTTAGCAACTCGCTATTGTGGGTCGTTTGAAATCTTAGAGAGGATTGGTACAATTGCTTATATGATTGCATTGCCTACATCTATGTCTGCTCATAATGTATTCCATGTATCATTACTCAATAAATATATGCCTGATGCTAATCATGTTATTGATTGGAATGTGATTCAGGTGGAGCAAGAAGGCGCTTTCCAAGTGCATCCGGTGCGCATTCTGGACCAGAAAATCAAACAGCTCCGAAATCGAGCCATAGTGCTTGTAAAGGTCCAATGGAACTGGTACGGTCTTGAGGACGCTACTTGGGAGCATGAGGATGCAATGCGGGCAGAATACCCGCATCTTTTTGAGGATTTTTGAAATTTTGTTGTATATGGGTACATGATGCACTCAGGATAGTGCATAAATAAAGGGAGGGGATTGTAATATCCCTAAGGAAAAACCCAATTGTAATGTAAATGAAAATGTACTTAAGCTGGTGAGATGTTTTGTATGAACCTTTCATGGCATAGTGTGCACATGTACTGCGCAGTAAAATGATGAAATGTGCACATTCTTGGATACCGCGCGCAACATCTTAAGTGCGCGTGATTGTGAGGCCATTGATCCTTTTGTGTATATGTTGTGTTTTATAGGATGCTGAGCCAGTTATTATAAGCTAGGATGCTTATGTTTTGATTAGGCTGGAGAGCCTAGATGTTAAAGGCCAGTGCGCCTATTTTTGTATATGTCTCATATTTAATATAAAATACATCACTGCGTGCAGACTGATCATGATAAAAGAGATGGGGGAATAAAATCCACTAGTTAGGAAAATGGAGAGGCTAAGTTAAGGAAATGGGCTAAGTTAGGGAGCTTAAGCCGAAAAAGAATATTATATTAATATTTCTTAAATATAAAGTATGGATAATTATTTTATCCTAAGTTCTAAAGTTGGGGACAAGTGGGCCAAATAGCTCCCAACATGACAAGTGTCAAGTTGGGGACATGCTTACATATTGTTAGGACTTAGTTCATTTCCTATCATCTTTTCCATCATTCTTACCATCATTCCTTCCATCATTCAATCATCCAGTCAATCATTTATGAGTATTCACACACCATTGAGCTATCCTTCGTACCATCAACATTGTACCTGAACCCGTATCCATAGCCATTTTTGTGTCGGTGTATCTGGTTAGCTTGGGATCTGGAATGAAGAAGCGAGTTGTTAGGCCCATGGGATATTGAATAGGTGGGTTGTCAGGCCCGTGAGCAATTCTCTGGGTGAGAGAATTGTTGGGGATTGATTTCCTGAAGGTGCTGAACTGCAGCTACAGTGCTCTAAGACTTCCTTTCCGGCTTGTTGCTAAATCCTGGAAAGGAAGTGGGGCAGTCGAAGGATTGTTGAGCAGAGAAGGGGCACACTTCCTAGGTGGGACATGCATGTGGGGAATGAGGGATTGTAGGTTGTTAGTTTGAGTTGGCACCTGAGACGAAGTCTTTCTTGTTGTCTATGAGCCTTTAGCCTGGTTAGGAATTCCTTTACCCGGGAGGAGTTTAGTCCCAGCTCGGGGGTGACTCACTGTTGAGAGTGATGAACAGTGTGGTCTAAGGATGGGAGGTTCATGGAAGGTCCGCATGCAATTGGTGACATTCTTACCAAGATAAGTGTCAATTGTGTGATAAATTTACATGTTGCATTGTTATTTACGTGTTTATTTTTATGGGTTTATCCTATGCGTGATTATAACTGTCTGTATGTTTATGGGTATTTCCTGTATATGCTACATGTCTATGTTTACTGTTATTTCAGTGTGAATCCATGAATTTATGAAATGTATTTGTCTATTTACATTTTACATGTAAAGCTTCCGCAAGTGTTCTGTGTGCATATGTTTTAATTGCATGCAGTTGGAAAAATATATGTGGCATAGCTCAATTGGTCATTGGGTGTGTTATAATATGTTCCGCAAAGAGAACAAGAGTGTTCTCTCATGTAGCATGGCCCGACCATGGGTGGCTGGGGACGTTACACTGGACCATTCCCTATCCTGGGCCATTCCTCTGACACTAAACAAAGTGCAACCTGGAGAGAATGAGTTTTCCCTAGGGAATGCCTGTCCCTGATTGCTGAACCTAGACCATTCACCTATCTGGGCCATTCCTCCGACACTAAACAAAGTGCAACCTGGAGAGAATGAATATTCCCTAGGGAATGACTGTCTGGACCATTTCCTAAGGAAATGACTGTCCTGCACCAATCTCCAAAATGGATCATTCTTTGAGACTGCTCACAACTGTGAGTTTCGAATGAATGACTGCCCAGCGAGGCAGACCAGTCTTCTTGACCACTGCTAAGAGTGATCGTCAAGAAGAGAGATTGTCCTAGACCATTCCCCATGTTAACCACAATGGGAAATCACTGTCTATGGTACATCAACAATCCATTGAACCATTTTCATTACGAAAATGACCGTTCGATCTGGACCATTTTTCGAATTGGAAAATGCATGTCTGTCAGAAATCTCAACCACTTTCTGAACTGGAAAGGAACTGCTCATCCTAGACCATTTTTCGAACTGAAAAATGACTGTCCATAAGTAAATAACACATCAGTGCTCCCTCCCAACCTGGGAGTCATCTCTTCCTTTTTCAATAAGGAAGTCGTCTCCACGA
>SNQJ01S0078383.1:23771-47980 GCA_010110895.2 Picea sitchensis
AAGAAGAATCAAGGATCAGTGCAAAAGAGAAACCCCAAAAGAAGTATGATGATCAAGCCTTCACAGCAAGATTCAAGAATTTCAGGAACAAAAGGAAGTTTGGTTCAAGGAAGAAGCCAAATCAAGAGAAAGACATGTCAGAAATACAATGCTTCAACTGTCGAAAGTATGGTCACTACAAGAATCATTGTCCCGACCTAAAGAAAAGGAAGACACACGAAGCATCAGTTTTCGAAGAAAAGGAACATACAAAGAAGACCAAGAAGGATAAAACATACTTCTTCTTCTAAGACAAGGTAACAATACTCTTCATAATTCTTGTACATACCATGTTTTATGTACATATCTTGCATATCTATTTCTTAGAAGATAATATGTTCAAAGAGAAACTATATCTATGGAAGAAACAACAAGATAAGGATTGCTATCATTATGACTACAAGTTAGACAATACACATGAAAGGATGAAGTACATCAAACATAAGTAACAGCTGAAAGACAAGCCGAATTCAGAATCAATATTGAAGAAACCTAGAAGAAGTAAAGACATAAAGAAGTCAACAATCAAGAGGAAACTGGAGAAAGGCTTATCAGTAAAGACAGAAAGAAGTCAGCAATCAAGAGGAAACTGGAGAAAGGCTTATGACACCTTGCAAAAGGAAATAAGGATGCAGACGGAAGTGTGGATTATGTTAGATGGAGGGAGCCAATTATATACTTCCAAAATAAAAACATGCACTCATACATGAAGCAAGGATTAGGAGGGAGCTAATCATATGATCCATTGAAGATCATGAAGTATATATCCATGGTAGCAGCCATGAAAAGAAGTACGTGTTCAGTTTGACTTTAGAATAAGTCTTCTTCAAAAAGAATCCTTAAAGTATCCCTGGTTATCCATCCACATCCATGATCCTACGATGAAAGGAAGAAGATGGAATCTTCAGAGCATGGAATCTATAGAAAACTCCATGGACCCAAGATCTAAATACAAACATGAGGAAGAACATGAAGATTCCAAGAAAGAAAGAGAAGCCAGAACAACCAGTCATTGTATCGAGAATCACAAGATTACCAACCTGATATGAACTCACTAAAAGCAATCAAGCAGAGGTATTGAAAGTTGTGATGAAGAACAATGTATGAAAGACTTATGAATGTAAGCATTGCGAGATCCAAAACTAGAGGTTCTCCCAGATGGAGGGAGAAGACTATGATGATTATCTGTTCCAGTAAACTAGATATATCTCTACATGAGCCATTATATCATCCGCAATATCCATGGGTTGGAATTGACATCATATGAATGCAAAGACTGTTCTCCAGAATAATTGAACAAAGTGTGTATGTAGAGAAACCTCAATGCTTTGAGGTATACCAGAAAGAAACCCGTGTATGAAGATGGAAGAAGACAACTTGGTGGAGAACCTCCAATGCACAACAGAAGCGTGGTGAATACTTTCTATAAAAAAGATATTGTATCAGAATGATTACTCAAAAGTTCAGGATGATGGATTGCTAATCCATGAGAAACTCTCATGATGGCAGAAGAAGTACCACTTGGATATGTTCCAGTTTGACCCTTGCCACGATGTTATGAGATAGCAAGAAACAAAGATGAATCCAACAATGATACACTTTATTGATCAGAAATATATGAAGCCTTCAGAGAAAACCAGTGTTCTAGAAAGACCGAAGCACATTTGAGATCAAGCATTACATTCTCCGTAATGAAGACCAGAAAAGAGAAAATGGTTCTCCAATATATATGTCTCCACAGATGAGCACATAAGAAGACATTTTGGTAAAGAATTTGTCCAAGATGAAAGAGTTTGTGTACTCAAGCTGGAGCTCGTGGAGACGACTTCCTTATTGAAAAAGGAAGAGATGACTCCAAGGTTGGGAGGTAGCACTGATGTGTTATTGACTTATGGACAATCATTTTTCAGTTCGAAAAATGGTCCAGGATGAGCAGTTCCTTTCCACTTCAGAAAGTGGTTGAGATTTCTGACGGACATGCATTTTCCAATTCAGAAAATGGTCCAAATCGAACGGTCATTTTTGTAATGAAAATGGTTCGATGGATTGTTGATGTACCATAGACAGTGCTTTCACATTGTGGTTAACATGGGGAATGGTCTAGGACAGTCTCTCTTCTTGACGATCACTCTTAGCAGTGGTCAAGAAGACTGGTCTACCTTGTCGGGCAGTCATTCTTTCGAAACTCACAGTTGTGATCAGTTTCAAAGAATGATCCATTTTGGAGATTGGTGCAAGACAGTCATTTCCTTAGGAAATGGTCTGGACAGTCATTCCCTAGGGAAGATTCATTATCTCCAGGTTGTACTTTTTTTAGTGTCGGAGGAATGGCCCAGATAGGTGAATGGTCTAGGTTCAGCAATCAGGGACAGGCATTCCCTAGGGAAAACTCATTCTCTCCAAGTTGCACTTTGTTTAGTGTTAGAGGAATGGCCCAGGATAGGGAATGGTCCAGTGTAACGTCCCCGACCACCCATGGTCGGGCCATGCTACATGAGAGAACACTCTTGTTCTCTCTGCGGAACACACTATAACACACCCAGCGACCAATTGAGCTATGCCACATAAATGTTTCTAACTGCATGCAATTAAAACATATGCACACAGAACACTTGCGGAAGCTTTACATGTAAAACGTAAACAGACAAATACATTTCATAAATGCATGGATTCACATTGAAATAATAGTAAACATAGACATGTAGCATATACAGGAAATACCCATAAACATACAGACAGTTATAATCACGCATAGGATAAACCCATAAAAATAAACACATAAATAGCAATGCAGCATGTAAATTTATCACACAATTGACACTTATCTTGGTAAGAATGCCACCAATTGCATGCGGACCTTCCATGAATCTCCCAGCCTTAGACCACACTGTTCATCACTCTCAACAATGAGTCACCCCCGAGCTGGGACTAAACTCCACCCGGGTAAAGGAATTCCTAACCAGGCTAAAGGCTCATAGACAACAAGAAAGACTTCATATCAGGTGCCAACTCAAACTAACAACCTACAATCCCTCATTCCCCACATGAATGTCCCACCTAGGAAGTGTGCCCCTTCTTTGCTCAACAATCCTTCCACTACCCCACTTCCTTTCCGGGCTTTAGCAACAGGCCGGACAGGAATTCTTAGAGCACTGTAGTTGCAGTTCAGCACCTTCAGGAAATCAATCCCCAACAATTCTCTCACCCAGAGAATTTCTCACAGGCCTGACAACCTGCATGTTCAATATCCCATGGGCCTAACAACTCACTTCTTCATTCCATCTCCCGAGCTAACTAGATACACCGACACAAAAATGGCTATGGATACGGGTTCAGGTACAATGCTGATGGTACAAAGGATAGCTCAATGGTGTGTGAATACTCATGGATGATTGACTGGATGACTGAATGATGGAAGGAATGATGGTAAGAATGATGGAAAAGATGATAGGAAATGAACTAATTCCTAACAATATGTAAGCATGTCCCCAACTTGACACTTGTCATGTTGGGAGCTACTTTGGCCCACTTGTCCCCGACTTTAGAACTTAGGATAAAATAATTATCCATACTTTATATTTAAGAAATATTAATATAATATTCTTTTTCGGCTTAAGATCTCTAACTTAGCCCATTTCCTTAACTTAGCCCCTCCCTTTTCCTAACTAGTAGATTTTATTCCCCCATCTCTTTTATCATGATCAGTCTGCACGCAGCGATGTATTTTATATTAAATATGAGACATATACAAAAATAGGTGCACTGGCCTTTAACATCTAGGTTGTCCGGCCTAATCAAAACATAAGCATCCTAGCTTATAATAACTGGCTCACCATCTTATAAAACACAACATATACACAAAAGGATCAATGGCCTCACAATCACGCGCACTTAAGATGTTGCACGCGATATCCAAGAATGTGCACATTTCATCATTTTACTGCGCAGTACATGTGCGCACTATGCCATGAAAGGTTCATACAAAACATCTCACTAGCTTAAGTACATTTTCATTTACATTACAATTGGGTTCGGCCTTAGGGATATTACAATCCCCTCCCTTTATTTATGCACTGTCCTAAGTGCATCATGTACCCATATACAACAAAATTTCAAAAATCCTCAAAAAGGTGTGGGTATTCTACCCGCATTGCATCCTTGTGCTTCCAAGTAGCGTCCTCAAGACCGTACTAGATCCATTGGACCTTTACAAGCACTATGGCTCGATTCTGGAGTTGTTTGATTTTCCGATCCAAAATGCGCATCGGATGCACTTGGAAAGCGCCTTCTTGCTCCACCTAAATCACATTCCAATCAATAACATGATTAGCATCAGGCATATATTTCTTGAGTAATGATACATGGAATACACTATGAACAGACATAGATGCAGGCAATGCAATCATATAAGAAATTGTACCAATCCTCTCTAACATTTCAAATGGCCCACAATAGCGAGCTGCTAACTTTGAACAATTTCCCAACTTCAGCGAACTTCTGTTGGCCCTCACTTTCAAAAATACATGGTCACCCACTTTAAATTCCTTGTGGGTTCTGCCCTTATCAGCATAGATTTTCTGTCTATCTTGGGCAGCCTTTAAATTTTGTTTTATTTTAATCATTTGCTCCTCCATTTCCCTGAGCAAATCTGGCCCAACCATTGCTCTGTCTCCTGGGTTATCCCAGCTTACTGGTGTGTTGCACTTTCTTCCATAAAGTTCCTCAAATGGGCTCATCTTTAGAGATGCTTGGTACCCATTGTTATAAGCAAAATCTACCAAGTGTAGGTAGTCTTCCCATTTTGATGGTTTATCCATCACATACATCATCAACATATCTTCAATCACTAGATTCACCCTCTCTATTTGTCCATCTGATTCTGGATGATAAGTTGTGCTAAAATTCAAATTTGTTCCAAATCCATTAAATAATCCTTTCCAAAATTTTGAGGTAAATTTTGGATCTTTGTCAGACACAATTGTCTTGGGTATTCCATGTAATCTAGCAATTTCCTTCATATAAACATTAGCAATGTTGGCTGCCTTGTGAGTGAGCTTAACTGGAACAAAATGGGCAACTTTAGTAAGCTTATCCACCACTACCATGATAGAATCATGTTGCTCGTTTGTTCTAGGAAGTTTGGTGATGAAATCCATTGTTACAACTTCCCATTTCCATTAAGGAATGGATAATGGTTGTAGCAAACCATCTAGGTGTCTATGCTCAGACTTTACTTTTTGACATTCCAAACATCTAGCAATAAAATCAGCAACCTCTTTCTTCATGCCTGGCCAATAATATTGGCTCTTGACAGCTGCAATAGTTTTTTGATATCCTGGGTGCCCAGCATAAGGTACATTATGCAATTCTCTCAATATCATATTTTTCAATTCCTGAGAATTTGGTACATAAATTCTTCCCCTATACATGAGAATTTCATCATTATCTATTTTATATTCCTCAATTTTCTGTTGCAAATTACCTTGTTGTAATTTTGCCACTAAATCCTTGTATTGTAAATCTTATTTGGCAGCCTCTGTAATTCTGTTTTTCAAATATGATTGGTACATGCTAATGGTTGTAGCATGAAATTCATGTACTCTTATGTTGAGTGCATCAACCACTTTGTTCTATTTCCCCTTGATATGCTTTATATCAAAGTCATATTCACTTAGAAATTCTAACCATCCGGTTTGCCTAGCATTTAGAGTTGGTTGATCAAATAAATATTTTAGACCATTATGGTCTATTCTCAGCTCAAACATTTTTCCCATTAGGTAGTGTCTCCATTTTCTCAAGGCATGCACTATGGATGCCAACTCCAAATCATGAGTGGCATAGTGTCTTTCATGCTCTTTCAACTTCCTTGATTCATAACATATAACAAACCCATTTTGACTGAGGACTCCACCAAGTCCCTCTTTACATGCATATGTGCATACAACGAAGTCTTCATTTGGGTCTACAATCCTTAGTATTGGAGCACTTGTTAATAATTGTTTCAATTGTTGGAAACTCTTTTCACAATCCAATGTCCACTGAAACTTCACACCCTTTCTGTACAAGGAAGTGATTGGGTGTGCAATCTTTTAGAATCCTTCAATAAATCTCCTGTAGTATCCTGCAAGGCCCATGAATGATCTGACCTCTGTCACATTATTTGGCACTGACCATTCTCTAATGGCTTCTATATTCTCAGTATCCACTGCTATCCCGTCCTTTGAAATGATATGCCCCAAATAATGAATTTTCTTTTGATAAAATTGAGCAAGTGCTCATTTTATCAAAAGAGGCGCCTGGCCCGATGCTCCCTTAATCCTTGTAACACCATCCTCAAATGATGTTCGTACTCTTCCTCTTACTTAGAGTATATAATAATTTCATCCAAAAATGATAACAAACATGCGAGATATTCTTGGAAACACTCCATTCATAAAGCACATGAAAATAGTTGGTGCATATAACAACCTAAATGGCACCTTGTGAACTCATAATGACCATACCTTGTCACGAAGATTGGTATTGTGATGATATCTCCCTCTTTAATCCTTACTTGATGGGATCCTGACCTAAGATCTATCTTTTAAAATATATTTCCATCCAGCCTAATTGATCAAAGATCATCGATCCTTGGCAAGGATACTTATTCCATGAGTCACTTTATTCCAATTAATGCGGAATCGATACGCGATATTAATGCTTCATCATTTCTTCTTCACGAACAATATTTCGGCACCCCAAGGTGAGACACTTGTTGCATTATATATCTTCATAATTTTTTCAAGTTGCATTTGCAACTCCTTTAATTCTGGCATGCTCATTCATTATGGTGTTTTTGACACTGGGGAAGTTCCTGGCATCAAATCAATAGATTAATCAATGTCTCTCTTTGGGGTAGTCCTAGTTGTTGGTTGTGGGTCGTCCATTCCATCCATTCCATCCATTCCATCCATTCCATCCATTCCATCCATTCCGTCCATTTCCTCCTTCCTTATCCATCTCCTTCCATGCCGGCTCATCCGTCCGTCCTTCCATCCGTCCATCCATCCTCCACTGCTCCTTCCTTTCCTTTTCCTCCATCCTCCATCCATCCTCCTCCATCCATCCTCCGTCCATCATCCTCCATTCCATCCTTCCATCCTTCCTTCCCTACTTCCTTACCTCCCTCCTTTCCTTCCATTCCATCCATCCTTCCATTTCTTTCCTTCATCCATCCACTGTCCCTCCTTCGTCCATCCATCCGTCCATCCATCCATCCTCCATCCATTCCATTTCCATTCATTCCTTTCCATACCATTCCGTCCACTTCCATCCTCCGTCCATCCATGTCCATTCCTTCCGGCCATCCATCCATTCCATTCCAGATCCATCCATCCTCCGTCTCCATCCATTCCTTCCGTCCATCCTCCTCGTCCATCATTTCCACCCATTCCCTCCTCGTCCATTCCGTTTCCATTCCTTCCATTCCTCCCATTCCATCAAGAGATTATAGATTTTGATGGAAATATTTTTTCTCACGTTGTTAAAATGACTTCAATAAGAGACTATTTTAAGTCTTGTGGCGTTAGAAGATTTGCATCTTGAGCAGGTTAGATGTAAAACATCTTTTCTCCATGTGGGGATTTGGAGGAAGAGATTTATATCATTAATACCAGTGTGAGGTCAAAGGGGGGAGGAGAATTTGGTATGCGGGTTGAAGAAGAGCTTGGATGGACTAAAGAAACCAGAGCTCCAAAGGCTGATGGTATTTGAAGTTTGGCGGGTTTATATTGAGAAAAGAGCTATAGTAGATGTCATTTTGATCAACTGATGTTTTATTTTAAAAGGCTAGAAAATGGAAGCTTTATTATCTTGCTATTATTATGTAGATGACATGCTTGTTCGCGAGGTCTAATATCACGAGGGATATAAATGTGCTCAAGGAAAGTAGCCAATTCATTTGTGATGATTTGGGTCTTTTCTGAAAATCCTTGGTATGAGAATAACAAGGAAGGCAGGAAAATGCATGGCTGACATTGTCTCGAGGTGAGTACAGAGAAGGTGTTGGAGAGGGTTTAGAATGTGGAATGCAAAACCAATTAGTACACCTTTGGCCAACCAAATTTCAAATTAACTAAGGGAAATGTGTCCCCAAGACAGGGAGGAGATAGAATACATATCCGAGGTCCCATATTCATGTTGGTTAGGCTTGATGTATGCAATGGTTTTACACAAGACCAGATATTGCACATCACATGGGAGTTGTGGCGGTATATGAACAATCCAATTAAAGAACATTGGGAAGCAGTAAAATGGATTCTCAGGTATTCGAGAGGTACTACTACACATACATTATGTTTTGGAGGGTTCGGAACCTTACTTTTCTAGGATTATGTTGATTCGGATATATGAGGTGATAAAGGCACATGGGGAGGAGCACCACGAGGTATGTTTTACTATAGGTGGAACGGTGATGGGATTGGATTTCAAAGCGCAAAAGGTTGTTTCACTTTCAACAACGAGGCAGAGTATGTTTCTTCTACGGAGGCTAGTAAAGAGGTGATTTGGTTACAAAGGTTTATGGAGGAATTGGGAAAGAAGCGGAGAATAACAGACAATGCTGTGGCCGGTCAGTGCCATTCACCTTACCAATGACTCAACCTTCCATTCGAGAAGACTAAGCATATCTGAGTTGAGGGTACCACTTCATCTGATCCTTGGAAGATGGACAATTGAAATTAGAAAATATACATACTAGCGAATCCTGGACTTGTATTAACAAAGGGAGTAACCGGGGAAGCCCGAGTTCTTGCTCAGTTTCAGTTAGTCTCAAGAATGAAGATGAAGATAGAGAAGTTTCGAGGTCCAAGAAGGTTCAAATTCCAACATATCTGACGATGAGTAGGTTGTTGAGATCAGGTCTCAAGTGGGATATTATTGGTTGTGGAGCCTAATTATCTTCTGATTCATAGGTCCTTGCTTCAACCGTGTTTACACCCGAGGTATGTACACTCTTCAGCGGGGAGTGCGGAGAGTACCCTGCTTGAGGTCAGGGGGTCCATCCCGGTACAAAGTCTGGGGGAAGCGGGCCCCGGTGGGGGAATTGAAGCCCCAGAAGAAAAATTGCCTTATAAAGAGGTATATTGTAATTTCATTGTAAAATATGGACCGTTCATTACTCCAGGTCGCTTGAGATCTAATGGTAGAGATTATGTTAGGGTTTTGCTTTCGAAGGCAACCCTCTTTTATGGGGAAATGTATCGTGGCTATGAATGATGGTGAATAATGTATGCAGTGAGAGAAGAAGGAATTTCTGACGGGTGTTCTAACCCGGGTTGTATCCCTTCATTTCTTTGGATAATAATAAAGGGAAGGACATGGCATTTCTCTAGTGGGCCATTAGCCCTGCTTGGGTGAACCGCGTAAATCACGTGTCTCTCTTGTATTGTGTAATGTACGTGTTTTTTTTGCATTTGTTTATTTTATTGCTCCACGGTCTGTTTTTCTAACATAGTACCTCCACAGACATCTTCAAACTCTTCGAGCTGCCTTAATCTTCCAAAATTGGCACCTTATCTTTAGGTATCTCTTGCTATATGTGTTGCAAATATTTAACACCCTTTTTGTAATATTTCTTCAGAAGCGCAATCGCAGAAATTTATTTGATGGATTTACTTCCACAGAATTCCCTGCACTTTACTTTGGTTCCCATCCTCATCCAAGCAAGTAAAGGCTTTTTTATGACAGCCTAGGATGGCATGATGATGTTCCAACCAATCCATACCAAATTAAAATGATCCATAGGAACCTAAAAGGCAAGATGTTTGAAATCACCACAGTGTTCAGTCACATTCATCCATAAGACATGACTTAACCATCTCGTGCTTTTCTTTTGGCTCCGTTATCCGACTACACCAACCAAGATTTCTCATGCTTCTTGGCAAATGCTAACTTTCCACCATCTTAAGAGTTTATATAACTATGACTAGCTCACGAATCAATTAAAATAACAATGGTTTGTTTGTTGATCTTACCTTCCACTTCAATCATATGTAGTGATACTGCAACAACTTGTTTTCTAGGCTACATAGATCCTTGGTACATTTGTCCATGTCCTCCACTATTATAGCTTGTTGTACATTGTGAACATTCCTCAATTTTTCACCTATGTGAGGACACTCTCTGAACATATGATCCCCTTTTGATCCAGCTAGCCCAACATTGAATGGGTGGATGCCTTGGCCTTACACCCTGTTTCCAATGCGCTCTGGGCTCCTAGAAGTTGGTTGTCCTTGAGAGTTATTTCTGAATAATGGTGGCTTAGTACCCTTCTTCCTTTGATCCATCTTGAATTTATTTTTGTCTTCCCAAGCTTTTTGTAAAAGTTGGCCTTGATTTTTGTTGATCCTTATAGGAAGTTAGCTTGCCTTATGGTCTCCTCCAATGTATTTGAATCATCATATTGTATTTTGTCCTTCGATAAATGATGGCAATCCACTCAAATACCTCGAATCTTAATTATGCTATCCTTGATGGCTTGAGACACTTCCAGAGTTCTAAAAACCTTCTTTCATATTCATGTATTAGATTCATACTCCCAAGCTTGAGTTCAAAAGAAATACTTTCATTTTCTCTTGTCATAGGTATCTCTTAGTCCAAGTATTTTCTTCTCAAAATACTTCTTGAATTCCCCTCAAGTGACACTTTTCTCTTTAATGCATTGCACCTGCACAAGCTGATCCACCACATGGATGCCTTTCCCTTGAGTTGATGAATGTGATTCTACTATGCATGAGAAGAATAATTATGCAATTGAAAATACTTTCCTGCTTTGGCGCATGAGAAGAATAATTATGCAATTGAAAATACTTTCTCATGCCCAACAACCATGTCTCTGCATCTTCATCCTTCTTGTGCTCACCATCAAATGTAGGAGGTTTGATTTTGTTCATTTCTCCTCGCAGTTCATCCACCCCAGACCTCTTATGCTTTCTGACAGTGGATGGAATTAATATGCTACCTTCTCTCTTATTGGAATGCCTTGGGGAGTGTTGGTGATGTCTGCTAACACTTATGGATTTTCTTTTCTCATCAGAAGGCCCGTGACTTCCTGATTTGCTTGAGCCACTCTCCTTATCCAATTTATTTTCTATTCGGTTCAAGCTCTCTAATAACTTCATGTTGAAGTCATCCTGCTACTCCTTGGATCTCATAATCCTTTCATTATCATATTTATGGATTTGGACATCCTTCTGCAAATTTTTAATGGTCTCTTCCATATTCATGTTTTCATTCCTTTCATCTCCATGTCCATTGGAGCTTGTTCCTTCAATGCCCAAATGGACATCCATCCCTCTAATATCATATTCCTGACTATAAGTCCCTTGTGCCTCTTCCATTACTCTGGAATCTATGTTAATATTGATTTGATCTAGTTTTTGTTAACTCTGCCAAATGTGCAGCCACCAAAACTTTGTCAGACTAACTGTTTCAACAATTTCATGAAAATATGAACCATTCTGGTTCAATAACATATATCAGAATTATTTCTTCTGATTTCTTGGAAAATTGAGTGTCCAGGTCGATTGTATGGGTGGATAATTAGATTCCACTATCCAAGACCTTTCCAACACCTGCTCCCATGCTCAATTTTGAGTCTTGAGCAGAAAGTTATGGCTATTTGAAATTTGCCCATTAATTTTTTCTATTCGTTTTTCAACTTGGTGCAACTCTGCGCTGTAATTATGCATTTTTTCACCTACTCCTTTGGAATTTTTGTAGGATCTCAATTAGGTTTTCTCATATACATCGTATGGACACTATGTCCAAGTTTCACCTCTTTCTGGGTTCTGGGATGCCAGTTACAGCCTGCTGAAGTTCTAGGCCAAAATACCATATTGTAACTGACATGCTACAGGTATCTTATTTGTCATATTAAACACTTTAAGATGCCTAGAAATTTAATTCAGTTCTTGTAACGTCTTCTATGGTTCAATATCTTTCCATTGACTTCTCTTGCGCCTCAATCTGATTCTGGAGCAGAAAGTTATGGCCCTTTGAAGTTAGATGGGTCTTAAAATTTACCCTTCATTGTTTGTGTTGTAACTTTCTCAAAAAAGCTTTGTTTGATGAACATTTTACACCATTAGAAATATCTATCTGAGCTCTTTCATTTGAGCTACAAAGACAAAGTGTACCTTTGGTACACATTTGTCTTGTGGTTTTTGCGTTGCTAAAAACGCTCTTAAGGGCCTCAAAAACGCACTGCAAAAGATGACGTTCAAATGATATAAAACGTCACAGAAAATCACTGGTTTTATGTTGTTGTTCACCCTTCAAACAACTTTTCACGCAAAAACTTCAACCTGTACACCCATATTCACCATTCACAACAAAAACACAATGTAAATCATGCTTCACGCACTTTAAAACCATTGTGTATCACTTCTTTGTTGCGCCAATAACTGCGCACTACTTTTGTGTCACGCGCCAATATCCATCGCGCGCAGTTTTGGTTCTTGAACTATTACCTGTTGCGCGTAGTTTTTGTATCGCGCGCTAATATTCCGTGTGCATTATACTCTATGCGTTGCACCATGCCAAAGTTTAGTATGT
This sequence comes from Picea sitchensis, assembly GCA_010110895.2. Lineage (NCBI taxonomy): Eukaryota > Viridiplantae > Streptophyta > Pinopsida > Pinales > Pinaceae > Picea > Picea sitchensis. Next base: position 36,405 of record SNQJ01S0078383.1, read on the forward strand.
CTCCACCGCGCACCATTAACTAAACTTTCATGTGACAATATATACCCTCATTGTGCGTGCACCAACAAAGTTTCTCTGCGCTCAGCCAATACTGCGCACACCACGTGTGCCATTATTATGTGTGTGGACACCGCGCAATGATAAATTTAGCGCATGCTCATGTACACCAACATTTTTTCACACGACGTCGATATTTAGCGCGCACACCAGCACACTAAAAAAAATTTAAGCGACGCCGAAATTTAGTGCACACCCCCGAACACTAACATTTTTATGCGAATCAATTCCTCATGAATTTCGTTGTAGAAATTGGGGCCTTTGCTTAACTCTCTCCCCAATTTACCATAGACATTCTGTAACCATGAAATTTGTTCAATTTCACCCTGATAACACCAAATCAACCTCTGTAACAATAAATCGTTGTGGGTTGACATTTTTGGAATGAATTTACCCAAAATCGATTCACGAATTGAGAATTTTAATTACTAAATTCTCTCCATCTGTCATGTCTTCACTGTAACTTTGAATTCGACCAATTCCAGGTCTGAATTTGCTAGAACAGATATTAAACCAGTAATATCTCACCACTTGGCCAAATTTTTCAATTTTCTTGTGAATTTAACAACAGAAATTGGGGCTTTTCCCAATTCCGCGTCATTGCTTCTAAATATTACCATGGACTCTATACAACTCGAAATTTGGCCACTTTGAATTAAATCCTCCATGTAATTTCACTTCAACTCAACTTGCTCAACCCATCCAAGCTCAGTGTCGAAAACTGAAGCTCTGATACCATGTTGTAACGTCCCCGTCCACCCATGTTTGGGCCACACTACACAAGAGAATGCTCTTGTTCTCTCTGCAGAACATACTGTAACACACCCAACAACCAATTGAGCTATGCCACATAAATTTTTCTAACTTCATGCAATTAAAAGATATGCACACAGAACACTTGCGGAAGCTTTACATGTAAAACATAAACAGACAAATGCATTTCATAAATGCATGGATTCACACTGAAATAACAGTAAACATAGACATGCAACATATACAGGAAATACCCATAAACATACAGACAGTTATAATCACACATAGGATAAACACATAAATAACAATGCAGCATGTAAATTTATCACACAATTGACACTTATCTTGGTAAGAATGTCACCAACTGCGTGCAGACCTTCCACGAACCTCATAGCCTTAGACCACACTGTTCATCACTCTCAACAGTGAGTCACCCCCGAGCTCGAACAAAACTCCACCTGGGTAAAGGAATTCATAACCAGGCTAAAGGCTCATAGACAACAGCAAAGACTCTGTCTCAAGTGCCAACTCAAACTAACAACCTACAGTCCCTCATTCCCCACATTCCTGTCCCACCCAGGAAGTGTTCCCCTTCTCTTCTCAACTGTCATTTGGCTGTCCCACTTCCTTTCTGGGTTTCAGCAACAGGACGGACAAGAAGTCTCATAGCACTGTAGCTTCAGTTCAACACCTTCAAGAAATCAATCCCCAACAATTCTCTCACCCAGATAATTTCTCATGGTCCTGACAACCTGCCTCTTCAATATCCCACGGGCCTGACAACCCGCTTCTTCAGTCCATCTCCCAAGCTAACCAGATACACCGACACAAAAATGGCTATGGATACAGGTTCAGGTACAGTGATGATGGTATGAAGGATAGCTCAATGGTGTGTGAATACTCATGGATGATTGACTGGATGACTGAATGATGGAAGGAATGATGGGAAGAATGATGGAAAAGATGATAGGAAATGAACTAAGTCCCAACAATATGTATGCATGTCCCCAACTTGACACTTGTCATGTTAGGAGCTACTTTGGCCCACTTGTCCCCAAATTTAGAACTTAGGATAAAATAATTATCCATACTTTATATTTAAGAAATATTAATATAATATTCATTTTCGGCTTAAGCTCCCTAACTTATCCTTTTTCCTTAACTTATCCCCTCCCTTTCCCTAACTAGTGGAGTTTATTCCCCCATCTCTTTTATCGTGGTTGGTCTACGCACAGTGATGTATTTTATATTAAATATGAGACATATACAAAAATAGGTGCACTGGCCTTTAACATCTAGGCTCTCCATCCTAATGAAAACATAAGCATCCTAGCTTATAATAACTGGCTCACCAGCCTATAAAACGCAGCATATACACAAAAGGCTTGTTGGCCTTACAATCACGCGCACTTAAGATGTTGCACGCGGTATCCAAGAATGTGCACATTTCATCATTTTACTGCGTAGTACATGTGCGCACTATGCCATGAAAGGTGCATACAAAACAGCTCACCAACTTAACTACATTTTTATTTACATTACAATTGGGTTCGGCCTTAGGGATATTACATCCAGGCTCAGAAATCGAGACAATTATTCTTCCTTTCTTGAGAAGAATATTCTAGATTTCTCATCATTGATGTTTGACCTTCTGAGGGCATATGCTCTTCCAGATCTCACAAATGTGAGTGGAAGAATGGCCCAGATGATTCAGTTTATATCATAACAATGTTTTATGTGCAGGTTGATATCAGATGATTGTTATCGAGACTGTATGTCTCTAGACAGTAGATGTATACTACTGTGGTGGATGTGTGCCATTGTTTGTGACTAAATGTCACTAATCAAGTACATGTGTGCTACTTGGTGTGGTAGTGTACCACTAGATTGTAGTTGTGTACTACTATGGATAAATACAGTTGCTTTCTATTGAATGATATTGTTTTGATTGCCTTGAAGACTATCAGTAGTGTTGGAAATGATTATCAGCTAGATGGATGATCAATGGACAGAGATTTCCCAGACGAAAAAATGGTCCAGGACATTTATTCTTCTAGGACATATGTTCGGATTAGAAGAATGGTTCTTGTGTCACTCTATGGAGTGAGTGACTTATCCAGCATCATGTTTGATTACTCAGATGGAGTATGGTTTCGAGAGATGATGCAGTTGATGACATTGATAGTAATGATGGTGCTCATGATCTAATCTTGAGATAGTCTGTACGACTATGATGATGCTATTGATTCAATGGTATGTTTGTGCTCAAGACCATTGTCTTCAATACCTCCCAAGTTAGGAGGGAGTGTTGATATTATGGCAGTTGCGGGAGGTATTTACCTCCACATGTAAACCTGACGAGAATATAATATTCTAGGAAGCAAGAAGAAACCCTAATGAGTTGGCTAATAACCCTAGAAGACAAGTCGGCTTGAGAGGATAATTTGTATTAGGTTATTAGCCTCCAAGAGAAGAAGTCAGCCAGAAGAAATATTATATACTGAGTAAATAGTCACCCAGAATGAGAAGTCGGCCCGAGCAGTTTGCTAGTTTTAGTATAAATGCAGGAGGCCAGTCTTTCTTTTGGCAGCCATTCTCACAATTGCAGAAGCAACACTTGTGTGCACTGCATTTGGCTAGTTGTACGCAAGTTTGGAGGAGAGTTGTTGTTGCAGCTACTACAGCTAGCAGATTTCGGTTTTGGCTTAGACTATCTCTTGCTTATGGTTTGGACTCTCTGATCAGCTCTTGTTTGGTGTGTTATCCTTGGAGAAAGGTGTGCCACCTTTGTTTGGCTCTCTAGCCTAGGGTTTGCTTCCAGAATGATTCTCTATCAGGGTTAAGGTGCTCAGAGGGTGGCTTCGGCCTATGGTTGGGTGACAATAGTGATATTGTCTATGGTAAAAAGAGCACATTCTAACATAACAATGTCTCTACTTGCAGCCAATTGTGGCTCTGTTGATTCCTAATGAAAGATCATGTGGTTCCTTGCTAACCACAATTTCCAACAAATATATTTGGGGAAAGCAGCCCACACTCTTTTCAATAGAGGTTTGTTTCAAAGGAGCCCCTATATAAGATGCACCATTTTCCAAATAATCATTTCTAATTATTCAGCTTCTGGTATCTATGTTCCATCCCCCAGATCGCTTATTTCCATACTTGAGTTGTGAAACTGCATTCCGTGAAAAGATGATGAGTTGTTTCAATATTGTCCATGCAAAGAGCACATCTTGATGGAACTTATACCCCCCTTTTCATCACATTTTCAGATGTTAGTACATTCCCATGTGCCAAGGTCTAGCAGAAGATTTTTATTTTAGGAATACCATCTGAATGCCATATTTTTTCCGAGATTGCCATATTTTTCCCTAGATTGAATATCTAGGAGGTAGATAGGGTCTTTTGTTCCAACGTTGTCATGTGTCTTTGGTGCTCTAACCATAACCTAATTAACCAAATGAAATCATTTACTATTTGATTTCTTCCCTTGCGAAAGGAATCTCCTTATTTATTGTGTTATCTACTGCTTAATTCCCATGGGAGCTAAGAGGCTTGAGTATTGAAAGATAGGAAATGTTGATAAAATAGATTTGATGAGAACCAAATTCTCTGGACGATTAAGCCAATGTTCTCCCCGAAGGGAAATTTTGGTTTTGATTTTAGTAATGACCCAATGCCACAAATCAGAAGAGGAAGAATGTAGACATATAGGAATTCCTAAATATTTAAAGGAGGACAAAGCTTCATTATGAGGAAACTAAAAAATACTTAAGATGGAATTGAGCAGGGTTTTACTCACATTCTATGCATAGATTTGACACATGTTAAGTATAATCAATCTTCCAAAGACTTGAATGTAGAGGTCCAATATTTTCTTAAATATGTGTGCTCCTCCCAATAAGAGTGTGCCATTTGCAAATTGATAATGATTGATACTCTTGGCACCTCTTACTATTTTTATTCCTGGGATATTTCCATTGTTTCATTCAAATTCTAACAACCTATTGAGTCATTCTGCCATTATAATATACAAGAGAGGAGATACATGACAACCATGTCTTAGACCTCTTATTTCTTTGAAGAATCTGATCAGAACCTATTAACTAAAGGATAAATGTAGATATTTTTTGTACAAGAAGAGACCCATTTGATCAAATTAGATCATAAACCAATTTTTTGGAGAAACTCAAAGAGAAAATAATGTTTCACCTAGTCAAACATGTTACCCATATGTAACTTGATAAGCATACCTTTGTCACCTTTTAGTTTGTTGGAGTGGATCACCTCTTGCACCAGAATGATATTTTCCATTATTTGTCTTTTTTCGATGAACCCTCCTTGATTCTATAATATTATCTTTGGGAGAAGGAGCTTTATCTTGTTAGCTATAATCCTTGACATGATTTTATAGGAAGTGTTACATAAGGATATGATTCAAAACCTTGAGAAGGAGGAGGGATTCTCTTCTTTGGGGATAAGAACAAGGAAGGCAAAGTTTGTTGCTCCCCCAATCCTGGAAGACTTGCAGATGTATTTAATCATCCAAACAAGATAAAATTTAATAATGTTCCAACAACCTCTGTAAGAATGAATAGTGAATCCATATGGACTAAGGGCCTTATTTGAAGTAAGCTCCCATATAACGTTTTTTATCTCTTCCTTAGATATTTTCTTAATAAGATTGGAATTTTCATTAGGGGAAACTAAATTAGGGATGTTTTCCATCGAGACCACTAAGTCTTCCAGATTAGCTCCACCATTTTTCGAGTATAGATCTGCAAAATGAGACAGTGTTTCTTCCTTAATATCATCATAGGAGGAGGTTGGCTCCCCACTTGGAGTGACAATCTCCTTGACATTATTATTCTAGAGCCTGGCCTTGGCTTGCTAATGGAGGAAGTTGTTGTTCTTGTTTCCATCTTTTAGCCATAAACTTCAATATTTTAATCTCCATATTACTTCCTTGGCTCAAAGGGAATTTTGATATTTGTGAAAGGTTTATTTCTATTCCTTTAGCAATTTGATTGTAATATATTATTGTTCTAACTTTCCTTGAATCTGATCTAACTTCTCCTTACATACTTGAATCTCTCTTTTCAGTGGAGAATGAGAGATTTTGGCCCGGTCCTTAAGAGCATTCTTTGTAGATTTTAATTTATATTCCTAAATGTGAACAAGTGCTCCAATTATCCATCCAATCTATGATACATAGATTATATCCATGGCATATTCACTCAACAACCATAAAGGATTAAACCTGAAGGGCATAGGGCCATAATTAAGGATATCTATGAGTTGAAGTGAGATCGGCATATAATCAAAATTAGAACATGGTATGGTTCTAAAGGAGGTTGAATAGGTGCTCTCAAGAAAGGAACTCTTAACTAACAAGTTGTCTAGGTGAGCAACGATATGACCTAGACCTGACCTCTTGGTAGACCATGTAAATTGACCCTTGGTGGGTTTTATGTTGACAAAATTTCCAAATGAAATCAAATCCTCCACCCTATCCCTTAATGGGTATTTGACAATACTACCCCCTTTATTTTCCTTTTGACAAAGGGTGGTATTGAAATATCTTTCCATAATAATCTGATCCCATAACTCACACCCTCTCAAAGTTATAAGAGAATCCCAACATGTGTCTTTTTCAGAGTATACAAATGGCATGTATACATTAATTATGTTAAATACCTCATTAGAATGCAAATTTTTAGGGGCTAAATGAAGTTTTTAGGAAATCAAAACCCACAAGAACAGAGTGTACCTTTGGTATAATCTATCCTTTCAGTTTAAATAAAATAACTCAGAGAGATATATCCAACGAGATACTCCATGCGCAAAATAGAGCTTGTTTGAGAAAGTTACAACTGAAACAGTTAAGGTAAAATTTTGTCACCAATTTACTTACATAGGGCATAACTCCTTGTTCACAAGTTTGTTTTGGGAACAGGAGTAGTTTATGGAAATATTATGAACCATATAAGACAACCACGAAGCCATATTTGGAATCTAGGTACGTAAAAATGTGCAAAAAGAGAAAGAAGACACCTATAGCATACAAGGATAAAATTGGAAAAACGGTCTAAACTTCTCCAGACCATAACTTTCAGCTCGAATCTCAGATTTGAGAAAATGAATAGTCGTTGGAAAGGTCTTGAGGAAACGAATATATTTGTCACCCAAAATTTCAAATTGGGCACTAAAATATCTCAAAAAGTAATAAATTAAATTATGTAGTCGTAAGTGAGTGGAAAATTGCAACTTATAAGTGTTGTAACTTTTCGGAACTTAGAATAAGGCATGAGCACATCCATTGGACAGTTGTTTCAGAGAGGAATGTATCTAATGGAATAAAATTTTGATTTAGTACATTGTGTCCTTCATGAATTCGGATGAATAATAACCTTTATTCTAATTGATGAAATGCCTTATGTTAAGCATGTTCTAACAATAATTATTACATGCACATTTCTTGCAAAGTTAGAGGTACAGGAAAATAACCCTAGTTATTATATGAGGACTATAGTTATGTAATATGCCCATGGATATTACAACCATGAGGATGAGGTCCAAGGCCTTCATTTCAACATGGGAAATTTTGAGACAGATTTTAATGGAAGAAGAGGAAAGCATGAACCTATAACTATGAGAAACCTACATAGAGAAGTGTAGAGCTATAGGGCCAATAATGAAAGGATTATGAAGGCTCATGAAGAGACACTTTAGAGTCTGAATATGTTGCATAAGCAAGTTAACAAAGACTCTGACACCAAGCAAGAATCTAGTGCTAGACAAGTGACAACATCCAGATCCCATAGCAAAAGGGATGATCATGGGAATGATGAGAAATTAAGAATTAGGAGCAGGAGCCATCATTCTCCAAGGAAATCCACCTAAATAAATCATGTCAATTCAAGGCCAGGGAGAAACAAAAATGTGCCTCCTGTTAGGAGGCAAAGGAGAAGGTCAGAGACATACATATTGTAAGGTGAACTTAGGAAAATCATGCCACTGACTTTCAATGGTGAGCATAGGAAAGAAGAAGAGGTTGAGGCTTGCTTGTTAGAAATGAAGAAACATTTATAAATGCATGATTACCTCTCAAGGATAGAAGCTATAATTTCAACCTACCACTTGCAAGGAAAGGAAGTCATGTGGTGGCATGAGCTTAAGAAAGAAAATCACCTTGATGAGAAGAGAATATCATGGATAAAGTTCAAAGGATATTTCCAAAAGAAGTATTTGTCTGAGCATTACTATGAAAGGAATATGAAAGAGTTCTTTGAACTCAAGTTGGGAAGCATGACAATGGATGAATATCAGAAGAGGTTCTTTGAATTGTTGAAGTATGTTAACTTCATAAAGGATGAGAAGGTCAAAATCCAAAATTTTATGAGTGAGTTACCTTCTTTCTATAGTGACAAGATACAATATGATAACCCCAAGACTTTGGAGGAAGTCATAAGGAGAGAAAAGCAAAGGAAGGCTAGTTTTCCAAAAATCTTGGAATGACAAGATGAAGGGTAAAAAGGATCAAAGGCAGAAAGGTTTTAAGCCACCTTTTTTCAAGAAAAACTCCCAAGAAAATTAGCAAGGTCAGTCAACCCAAAATGAACACAAGACTGCATATTCATTTAGGAAAAGAACAAGGAAGCATCTTGTACAATGTTGGGGATGTGAGGGAAATCACTTATATAGGGACTTTCCTCACAAGGGAGAAAGAATGAGGACTTTCCACAACATTCAAGAGGTTGAAACAGTTGAATACATGGGAGGAAACATGCCAAGGATTTATGCATCCTTGGACAACAAGAAAGAAGAATATCAATGCCCCGTGATTGAAGTGGAAGGTAAGATCGATAACCAACCCGTAGCAATTTTGATTGATATTGGAGCTAGAAATAGTTACATAAACTCTAACATTGTTGAAATATTTCACTTGCAAAGGAGTAAGCATAATAAATCTTGGTTAGTTCAATTAGCCATATGGGCTAAGAGGAAAATCAATGAGCTAGTTAAAGATTTCCCAATCGACGTGAATGGACTTAACATAAAGGTAGATGTGAACATCATACCATTGGGTTCATATGATTGTCTAATTGGCATGGATTGGTTGGAAAAACTTGTCCTATATTGTTACAACAAGACAATCACATGTCTTTATGAAGAAGGGAAGCAAGGCAAGGTTCAAGGAATTCCAAGGGTTGTAGTTGTTAGAGAAATTCTAGCTATGTAGTTGAAAAAGATTTTCAGGAAGGGATGTCAAGTTTTTGCAGCCCATATGGAAGACGCAACTTCAGATACAGTGGAAAGTATTGAAGACCATCCAATCTTAAGGGATTTTGAATATGTTTTTGGAGAAATCTCAAGATTTCCACCAAAGAGAGACAATGATTTCTCTATCGATTTGGTTCCAGGAACTTCCCTAGTGTCCAAGACTCCATACAAAATGGGCACGACCAAGTTGAAAGAGTTGCAGATGAAGCTCAAAGATTTTTTAAGGAAGGGATATATATGCCCAAGTGTGTCACCTTGTGGAGCCTCGGTCCTTTTGTGAAGAAGAAATATGGAAACTTAAGGCTGTGTATTGATTTCAGACAGCTGAATAAGGTCACCATAAAGAACAAATATCATTTGGCCAAGGATTGATTATTTATTTGATCGGCTAAAAGGTGCAAGAAAATTTTCCAATATTGACTTGAGGTCATTTTAACATCAATTAAGGATAAAGAAAGAAGATATCAGCAAGACAGTGTTCAAAAAAAGATACAGGAATTATGAGTTCACAAAAGTACCATTTGGGCTATCAAATGCCCTAGTTTTTTTCATGTTCCTAATGAATGGAGTTCTTAGGGAGTACCTAGAAAAAAAATTAATTGTGTTCCTCAGTGATATAGTCATCTACTCAAAGATAGAGGAGGAACATGAACAACATTTAAGAATGGTGTTGCAAGTTTTAAGAGAGCATAAATTGTATGCTAAGATAAGTAAGTGCATATTTTATCGAAAGAAGATTCACTACTTGGCGCATATAATTTTGGTAGAGGGGATAGCAGTTGATCTTGAGAATATAGAGGCCATTAGAAGATGGCCGGCACCAAGAAATCTCACAAAGGCCATATCATTCATGGGTCTTTCCAGTTATTATCGAAGATTCATAAAAGGATTCTCAAATATTCCAAGCCCCGTTACTTCTTTGCAAAACAAGGGAGTGATATTTGAATGGACTTCCAAGTGTGAAGAGAGATTTAAACAACTAGAAAACATATTGACAAGTGTGCCAATCTTAAATATTGAAAATCCAGATGAATATTTTTTGGTGTGCATTGATGCCTGCAAAGAAAGGCTTGGTGGATTCCTCACACAAAAAGATCATGTGGTATGTTATGAGTCCAAAAAAATAAAAGAGGGTGAGAGAAATTGTTCTACACATGACTTGGAATTATCATCAATTGGAAATGCATTAAAAATGTGTAGACATTACCTAATGGGGAGGATATTTGAGCTAAGGACAGGCCACTGTGATCTGAAACATTTATTTGGACAGCCCACATTAAATGCCAGACAAACTAGATGGACAGAAATTATGAGTGAATATGACTTTGAAATTAAGCACATCAAAGGAAAAGAAAATCAAGTGGTTGATACACTCAGCATGAAATCACATGAGATGCATATTACATCCATTATCATGTACAACAATGCTCTGAAAGATCAAATTATTGCAACAACAAATTTAGATCAGCCATATCTAAAAATAAAAGAAACATTACAACAAGGAAATTTGCAGCAGAAATTTGATTATTATGAGCTGAAAGAAGATGGAATTCTCATGTACAAAGGCAAAGTGTATGTATCGAAATCCAGTGAGCTGAAAAATGTAGTGTTGAGGGAAATGCACAATGTGCCATATTTTGGACACCCAAGATATCAGAAGACAATCGCAGTTGTAAGAAGCCAATACTTTTGGCCAAGAATGAAGGAAGAAGTGGTTAATTATATAGCCAGATGCCTAGAATTCTAGAAAGTGAAGATTCAGCATATGCATCCAGCTGGGTTATTGCAGACATTGCTCATTCCGAGATGGAAGTAGGAAGCACTCACAGTGGATTTTATTACAAATTTGCTCAGAATAGTGAAGCAGTGTGATTCCATCATGGTGGTGGTGGATAAATTAACTAAGGCAACACATTTTATTTATGTGAAGACAACACATAAGGCAAAAAATATTGTAGAAATCTACATGAAAGAAGTTGTTAGGCTACATGGGATGCATAAGGCAACAGTTTCAGACAGGGATCCAAAATTCACATCTAATTTTTGGAAAGGTTTGTTCAAATGCTTTGGGAAAAATAAAAATCTCAATACAACATATCACCCAAAGTAAGATGAGAAAACAGAGAGGACTAATAGAATAATTGAGGACATGCTTAGAATGTATGTGATGGACTAGTCATCAAAGTGGGAAGATTATATCCAATTAGTGGAATTTTCTTACAAAATGGGTATCAAGTCTCATTGAAAATGAGCTCGTTTAAAGAATTGTATGGTAGGAAGTGTAACACTCTAGTGAGTTGGGATAATCTAGTAGACAGAGTTGTTATTGGGATAGATTGTTGAAGAAAATGGAAGAAAAAATGGAAAAGATTAAGCATAATTTTAAGGTTGCCTAGGATAGGCAAAAAAGTTATGCAGACAAGAATAGAGTGTTTAGAGATTTCAAATTGGGTGAACATGTGTTTTTTAAAAGTGAAAGAAGA
>SNQJ01S0078384.1:14473-26920 GCA_010110895.2 Picea sitchensis
TTTCTTATGAAATTTCACAATGAAATATTCAAGAAAATGTGAAATAAAAATTATAGTTTCTCACTTATAATTTAAATTTTGTTTGATTTGGAAATATGGTTGAAAATAGTCAAAACAAGTCATCAAATTTAATATAATTCCAATAATGAAAATAGTCAAAACAAGTCATCAAATTTAATATAAGTAAGTGATCTTCATTAAAATTTATATTGATATTAAAATTTATCGGAATTTAAATCTTTTCTAAGCCATCAATAGTCCCTTCTATTGACATGGAAATGGGTCCTAGTTTTGATTTGAAGTTATCATTTTCATATGAAAAAACATTGAACAATCAAATTGCAAATAATGAATGCATTTATACTATATGTAGTAAATTGGTTACATGCATTAATGGATTTGTGTATATGATTTGGATAATTTGTAGGATTAAAGTATTATCATCCAAATTATAGGTCAATTTAGGTTCCCTAGATACAATCTATAGGTTCTTTCATGAAATTGTAAATAAGGCTTGGTAAACTTTATTTAATTCATAAAAAATATAAATTTTCTTAATTGAATCCAGACCATGAAAGTAAAATAAACTAAAAATGATTCTAGAATCCTAGATATTCATAAATACGTGTACTTTCAATGCAAAACAAAACATTCTGGAATGTACATGTGTCAGTTGTTTAAAGAAATTGTAATGGTATTCCGTCTTCATTTATTCGTTCATGATCGGCCTTGGACATTTTCCATTTTCTAACTTTTGTTTTTTTTCTTGATTGAACTTCTATTAACCTTATGCGCGATGCACATACCAATGATTATATTGACAACTTATAACATCTCACTTGTAGTCTTAAAAGTGAACATGAGTATCGGTTTGATGGGTTTCTTAAAAAAAAATATCCTTTCAATACAATGGATCCTCTTTCATATATAAAATTGTTATCATCAAAATCTTCTAATAGCCTCATCTTTTGTTATGTGCATTGCATCAAATAATATTTCACGTTTTCAGTGTTGTCTACAGGTGAAACCATGGAAAAGACATCTGCTGCAAATAATTGGATATATTGGACAACAAATAGTTCGTGTTATATTATGACACAAGTACATCTACAAGTTATTTGAAAACATTTAAACATAAAAATTACCTTCTCTAACAAGATCAGAAACTCTATCACCATCAACTAACACTATAATTTCATTTGATTCCATCTCCTCTGAGCTTGCAAGTGGTATTTTCCCTTTTACATTAAGTTCGGTATGTCTCCAAGATTTAACATATTTTGCATTTTTCGTTTTCGCAAATATCTATGGATTATGTGTCCTCTATGCAAACTAAACAAAAACAAGACTCATTTATTCTATCAAATGCAAACACATTTTGATAATGTTTTGTTTTAACTGAATGTATTTTTCGTGTCCCAGGTATTGTACTGGAGTCATATTGGATTGATTTATTTACATCTTGGATTCCAACATACCAAAAATACCTGCACAAGACAAAAACTTGTTAACTTGAAATCTCTCAAGAAAATGATTGAAGATTGAATATAAATTTGAACACATTCAAATAAAAATATCCTATGTACATGTGTAACATTTATATATAGACACACATGTGCACATCCCTTGATAGATTATATTCATGGCTTAGCATCATTTTGCACCATTCAACAACTTGTTCAGTGGATTCAAATCGATCGGCATGAGGGTTCATCTGATACCTTCGAAGTGCTCATTTTACACATGGCCCTACACCGTCGTGCTCTCCTTTTCCATGACCAATCTAAAAAAATTTCCAAGAATGTGTAATGTTTGATTTTTTATGAAGACGACATAACCAATAGAATGATCGTGAATATTTGAACTGACCCGCACACCCATATTACCATATCCAATGTCTAGCAAATCCGATTTCACGTTCTTTCAATGAATCATAAAATTTATCAAAACAATGTTGTATATAATGTGTGTCGTGTGCTCGATCATCACTTATATAAAAGTGATATTCTTTAATAACATGTCGATTGTCATTGGTTATTTCTATGTTATCAAGACTCCGCTGAGTATGTCTATATAGAACGTGGAAAAATATCAGGACTTGATCAGAATGATAATATTCACTCTGTATTTCTTTTTGTGCATTGAATGTGTAATTCTTTTCAAAATCAACTACAGATAAAATTGTCCCTGGTGGAAACACTTCACGAGATTGTTTGAATTGTAGGTCTTTCCATCGAGCTCTATGTGAATGCTTGGTGTATTTATAAATTTCTTCCTCAAACTTCTTCAAAAAATCTATCACACTAATTGTATCTACTTTCAAATCAATCCTTTTGGAAATAACATTTGAAGAATGTGGAGTCATGATGTTGATATATTCATATCTCTTCCAATTGATTGTTATATTAAAAAATGATTGATCATTCATATCAATATGATACTCTGAATGAAACAAACTTAGATTCCCACAACGAGCACATTTCTTTCCACCAACACATGTTTTTTTGTAAAATAATTCATCACCTTCTCTTTCACATAGAATTTCAAATATAAAAGCACGGAATGTGGAAGGAGGAGGTGAACTTGGCCATAAAGTTTTACCCAAATCCAAAAAAGTGTCATAATACAACTCAAATTCCACATGATAACGATAACAACAAGTGTCACGAACAATGATGGCTCTAACCAACCATGGTTTTGTTGCACAAATGTATTGATGGAAATTTTAACTTCTCTGTGCTCTTCTTTGAACTTATTGAACAATTATATTTGTGTCATTGGAAATATATGTTTTGAATGTTATTCATATTGTTTTTGTGCTATTATTCGTTGCAACACATCCCTTGTATGTGGTGAAACACTAGATTCTGTCAACCAACAACTATGGGCCAATTCTTTAACATTTTATGCAAGTCTATCTTTGTAGGTTTGTCTAGAAATCACTGTCCAACAAGCTAGTTCATCATTTGTAATCAAAATTTTCTATGTTTGTGCAATGTTTTTCTTTACGTTCCCATAATTTTTTCCATGTGTCATGTCAAATGATATTTTGTATTGCTAGATGAAACACCTATTGTTTGTATCGCTCTACGTGCAACACTGACATCTTTTTTTTGATATTTTCCAAAATCTTTTAATACACTACTTATATTTTCAAAGACATTATGTTTCACCTTTTTATCTTTTGTCGACTTTTAAATACCCAATAATGATGTAGCTTCTTTTAACTTTCTTGACTTTATTAGACAGAGTAAAAGTTGAGCTTGTACTGTTACCGATTCATCTTTGAAAAAAGTGTTATACATATTCTTAGTTTGATATCTTATATAATGCTTAGCTTTTTTCTTCCCAAATTTGTTAGTATCAACATTTTCTAATATTTCATCATCAATGTCGATAGATTATCCTGCATATTTCAATTTAAAGTTTATATTAAAAAACAAAACCCGAACATAAATTCACTAAAATATATATACAAGTGTTTATCTTATATTATCTAAATTTATGTACATACCTATAGGTGATTCTTCATCTGCTTCAATTTCAGTTTCAACGTCTTTTGCTTCAATTTTGGTTTCAACGTCTTCTTTGACATTATGAGATAAATCTATTTATGTTTTTTGAAAAACATCAAATTGTAATTACAATCAATTATATTAAACAATATTTTAAATTTGAATTTTATACTTTTAATATAGACAATATGTGCATGCATACCTGGTTGGACTTCTTCTTGTTGAAAAACTCTATTTACATTATCGTCATTTATTTCTTCAATATTTGCAAGTTCTTGTTTCTTTCTCCAATAATGCTCTTTCCTTTGTTCGTTATGGAGAGTATCATCTCAACTACGATCAAATTTTCTCTTGCACAAACTTTTGTTTCCCATGAATTTTATAGTTATCTGTAAAAGATATGTTCAACAAAAACTTCACCTTGAAAAAATGCTCAACATTTATCTTTCAACATATAAATTGTTATTCCAATAAAAACTTGAACAAACATCAATTACCTTATTCAACAAAAACCAAAAAGATGATTAGAAACTTTGTTTAGGTGCTCTAGAAAACCATCAAACAAGCGGTGAATTGTGTTAAATGTGTTCGGTCGAAAGCATATTTATACAATTTGGCACGAAATGAAATGATACAATGTGTCTTTTCATTTTTTCTGACCGAAAGAATTTGCTCAACCTTGTTTCAGCCGAAACAAGGTTTTTTCGGCCGAAAACCTTGGAAATTGTTTAGTTTTTATGGTTTCCATTATAATTTATTCTTTTAGCTGAAAGATTATTTTAGCTGAAAACTAGAAATTGAGACTATAAACAGAAACCAAAGATTTTCCCCAAGCTTACCTGAACTTTGGAGGTTGCGGACTCCTGCAAATACTAAGAATTTGGTTTTGAAAATAACACCAGCATTTGCAAAATTGAATCTACTTTCAATTCCTATAATTTGTATTCATTTTCATTATTTTTATTTAATTTTATTTAATTTAAAGAAAAATCATTGCATAATATGTTCGGCAGACATTATGATTCAATGAAATGAAATATTTGTATCTTTAAAAATACACAGTGAAAAATTTAGAAAAAATGATATTCATAATCCTTAAATTGTTATTTTCAAAAGGGTATTTTTATATTTTACTTTTAAGTAAAAATTAAGGTAGATACAAGGTGGAGGAAAACATGTGTCTAAAATCTGCAACAATTTCAGTTTGGTCAACTTCAAAAAATTCTATAAATTACAATATTCATCCGTTAGATTCAAAATTATAGTCATAATAAAATAGAGTCTATGTATATTGTTTCAGTATATTTCGTTTGTTAAAAACATAATTTTAATAATAGATACATTGTTGGAGGAAAAAATAACTCATTATCATTCCTTTCATGTTTAAGGAACATATTGTTAAACAATTGTCAAATTGACATATCAAATCTTAATAAAAAAAATTGAAAAACAGTCATTGGAAAGCTAACAAAATTCTTCACAAGTTTTGTTTTTACTGTAAAATGAAATTCTAAATAAAATAAATACTTTTGTATGCCATAAGTTGAAGAACTTGTGAAAATACAGTTTTATTTCTCATAAAACAAACAAAAGTGTTACCCATATTCATGATTTTACCCTTAGATAAAAAAATATAGAAATAAACCTCTCTATATGTAAAATTTTGAATTCTTACCCCAAATTTATCTATGGGAAATAGTGAAGCTGAGATTTCCACCCATGATGAAGAGAAAATTGGTGAAAGATCTTGGAGAAGCCAAATATTTCCAAAAGGTGATTCTATCAGTGTAAGGGCCATATACATTTAAGAATGAAAAATAAAACCCTAAATATTTGATGATAAGTTTAATTGATATGGTTGAATGAAAGGAAGGAAAGGAGAGGGATTTGTAAGTTGGTCCCCAACCCATAATCAGGCCACCCGACATCCCATCCATGTTGAGGGAATAAAAATCCCAACTCTTCAACTAGGCTTCTAGGGTACTTCTAGATTTTGCACAATAACACATCTTCTCTTGTAGTAGAATGATATCTATATTTAGGCTTCGGATAACCCTTTTGAGGGATATATTTTTGATAGCACCTCTTAAGCCTCTCACATTTAATGAGAGGATGATCGGTTGAGAGAGGGGGGAAGGGAGTTTCATGCATTAAGGGACTTAGTAATTGATATTTGTTTTCCTCTACAAATATCCAAAATTACCTTCTCTTGAGCCTTAAGGAGGTGGCATTTGTGCCACACTAGATTGAACTGGGGGGCTCTGGATCGAGACCCAATTGATAAGGATATGATGCCTTTCCTCCCCCCCTTGTATCTTAGGTTGTAAGACTTCCTTTCGGTATTTACCAAGGGCTTATTGGAAGGCCTAAGTAAGACAGATTTATAACATACATGTCCTCTCTTTTCAGGGTTACCTACGAGAGTAGACCGGAGGGTTTTGTGGGGAAAGGATAGGGGAATAATAGGCTCTTGGGAATAGGTAGGGGGAAAATGGGCTTAGGAGGAGGGGAGGGGACAAGGATAGAGAGAGAAGAGGGGGGGTGAACATAAATCAATGACAAGGGAAAGAGGAGACTTATACATACCTGAAGAGATCAGATCTTATTGGAGCTTGGGAGGAGCCTAAACCATACCTTATGTCTTATCTGCAGGAGGTTATAATTTTTCCATGCCCTACTAAGCATGGATCACTTCCTTTGACCCTACTTTAATCTTTTTCTTGTGCCACACTTTAGTATTTCTAAAGAAGGAAAGAGAGACCTTTGAATAATGGGCCTAGACATGTCAAGTTTCATGGAATTTGAAGTATCGAAATGGGATGTTCCAATAGTCCACCTTTTGTTTCCACACCTTGACACCATGAACCATATATATATATCCAATCAATCCATCCCTGTCATCGACTTCTATATGAATCCACACCCATTGGCGATCAGGCTTCGAATCCCATGAGGGTTCTAAGTCAATGAATACTCCCTATTTGTTTCCAATTTCCTCCAGAGCATCCCTAGTAAAACATGCAAGGGGTATACCAGGAAGAATGGACTAGATCTTCCACAAGGCCACGGGTTCATGTGCATGATCACAGTCAGGTGTCCACAATTTCATCACTAATCTAGAGATCCCCCAACTTGAGTTGGATCTAAGGATTTCTTTGTAGTCTTATTCAACCTTAAAAAAAATAGGTGTTTCCAATTTAACTCCACCCAACGATGCATAAAATTAGCAACGATGTATTTTCTACAAAAATTCCCTATAAGGGTTTTCCCGACAAAATTTGTGACCTATTCCATAGATATTTATGTACCTACAACCATTGAAAAGCTTCCCTTTTTCTCCTTCAAACATTTAGCGGAGACTCACACTCTAGTAGGGATTTCAGACATACTTTCAAACTTACCAGAGGGTCGATTTTCCAATATCCTTCTAGAAATGCTTGCATATACTAAGGAATGCCTTGGATCAGGACTAGTGCCATTGTTTTCCTTCTCCTCTTGACGGGGTACATCAGACGATGATCCCACGTACGAAGGAGAGATCGAAATCCTTCTCCACGCCCACTTGAGCATTAAGTTTAAGAATAGATGGAATAAGAGAATCGTGGGAGCCAAACATGCTCTTCCTCCCAAGAAATTCAACATCAGTGCAAAATGATCTACATGTGTGGGGACTAGGCTCGAAGTCCAGGGCTTCAAGCTCCATGTCCTCCATCATACAGGGTGAGGTGAAATATGGATTCCCACACCCCCTCCCAGATATCTCTCATGTGACAAGGGCACGACGGATCAACAACACAAAATTATGATCACTAGATATTATAGATTATAAAGAGGGTTTCGCAAGGCTCGGCCCTCACATATGCGACCTAATATTGAACCTCCATAGGTCCAAGACCCGTGAAATAAATTGGCCTCAATATATATCTTAAAAACCAACATAGATCCATCTTAACTTCAGATCTATCATGTGTTGAGAGGCATCAAATATTACAATATGTAAACCTTTTTTAGAATACAAAACTTGATGAAAGGTTCCCATCTTGAGCGATTTGATGTTAGATCTGAAGTTAATATGAATCTAGACTGGTGGATAGTTTCAATGTCTAGCACAAATAAATCACAACAATTTGAGTTAATACAATCATGTGTTTGTCAATGATAATGATCCTAACAAATATAGACTAGTTGATGATGTCATACTAGAAGGTTTGATTACATACAATTATCATTAGGTAATATACTATTATGAGGAGGAATTGGGTTTTCAGAGTACTAACTGGGATGCCACAAATGTTTTTCCTATATATGTTTTTGATCAATTTTAGGAGTTATTCCTAATCAAGCCCTCTAGTGTTTGTAGTGTTATAATTGGTTATTATTATTGAGCCAACAAACCCTTAATATAACCGGTAAAATTTTACTATAAATTGCTCTCTTCAAAAGGATAAATCTAAAAAAGTCACAATATTTATTTTTATCATAAAATAGCCTCATTTTCTCTTCCACCTTCAACTCAGTAATATATTTAATATGAAAAAAAATATACATTCAAATATAATGACACATATTTTTATTGGAAATCATCCTCCAAATATCTAATTTCATGTTATGCTTTAACTAGACATCAAATTAACAAATTAAATCCTTGTTTGTGTGACGAAAGTCTTTACATGTGAAAATTTGAATTATTTAAACTCACCACCTCTTAATTCGAACTTATATATTAGGCCAACAAAGTAATCATTGAAATCCTCCATTCATTGTCCAAAAGGAATCTTTATTTATTGTAGGTAGGAAGATTGGCCGCCTCCTCTACCTCCAACCTTCCTTTCAGATAGTGGAGATATCAATCAAAATCCTTACCTTTTTACACCCATTTTTTTTTTAATAATATTTGTATATAATGGTATTAAACATATTTGATTCATGAGTGATACTATGAAAGTTGTGTGGATGTGTAATCTAAATATTCATACAAAGGATTTCGAAAACTAAAAGTATGCAAGGGCCCTTTGAATTTCGGTTTTTTCTGATTTGGATGTGAGACTTTTGGATGGATGTGTTATATTTTTTACTTGAATCTGTTATGGGTAAAAAGAAACTATTGGGTTGATTAGGTATTATGGAAAATGCTGTCACTTAATATAATATATGTATGTAAAATATATATATATATATATATAATTAAAAAAATTATATATGGATTATATTACATTGGTTACAACAATTTACAAGTTAATAGTTTCATGTGTATATTATTGAAAATGATATTCACAAATACAATTAATTTATGATAAGGTTTGATTGCATACAATTATTATTAAATAATACAATATTATAATAAGGTATTAATTGTTTGGGAGTAATAAGTGGGATGCCTTGTATGTTTTTCATGAATTCTAAGACGTATTCCTGATGAAGCCCTCTTATCCTTGTGATGCCATAATTGGTTATTGTTATTAAGCGAACAAATCCCTAATCTAATAGGATAACCTTTAGTATAAATTGCTCTCTTCAAGAAAGTATACATCTAAAAGAGTTGAAAGATATTGTTTTTCATGATAAAGTAGTAGGATTGTGGATCTTTAAAATGGAAAATATCTGCATTCAAATATTGTGGCACATATTTATCCGAGAACTCAATTTCCGAATGTCTAATTTAATGTTACTCAATTTCCGAATGTCTAATTTAATGTTATGGTTTAGCTTGACATCAAATTAACATATAACACCTCTCTAAAATGAGACAAATGTGTCTACTCACAACAATTTGACTACTTTAATCTATTTAAGTGTCCACGCACACTACATCTTAATTTAAACCTTAAACGATGCCCTGCCCACCCAACAAGTAAACTCTCATTCTTATAGGTTGACCCATACATTAATCCAAAAGAAAAATACAAAACGCTCAAACTATTTAAACTGAAGTATTTTTTTATAGCCATCAATACTTGAAAAAAAACCCATTATAATGCCAAGCTAAATATTGGAATATTTTATATTACTCGTCTACAAATGCTAAATAAAACCATAGCAAGCTCTAAGCAATGATATTAAGCCGAACATTCACCATATGTGATGCGTAAAAATAACGATATTAATCAATGTATTGCAATATGCACAATGTAATCATTTCTATGTTGAGATGTATTTAGTATATTTAGAATTTATATAAATAATTGAGCTATTAAATAAATTAGTGTAAGTTCATTTTAATTAATTTTGATTTATCATAATTTATATAAATAATTGAGATATTAAATAAATTAGTGCAAGTTCATTTTAATTTTGATTTATCAAATTTTAAGAATGATGAAATTTATAAAAATCCAAAAGATAAAATTTATAAAAATCAAAATTAATGCCCCATGAATGTGTAGCTTTCTGTATTAATGCCCCTCCCTGCTGAGTTAATTGTCAGTTTGTGATATTTTCCTTCAACGGAAAAGGCGGCGTAAATCCAGGTTATGCTCTTTTTCGACGGCGTGATTTCCGGGTTAGCGGGTCTGGCCTTAGTCAACCTGTGCTTTATTTTTGAAAAGTAGACAGATGCCATCATATAACGCTCGATTATTGTTACTGAACGCCGAACGAGTCACGAGCATCGTATTAGCCAAAAGTTTCCCCATCCAGAACAGTGGCTTTTAAAAAAGTTAATTTTCGACGTAACTCAAATGAAGACTAATAGCTCGATGAATCTTTTTCCACACTCACAAATACGGTAAAATCAGAATTAATGTGAAAATTGTGTAATTATTTCCGTATTCAACATATATATGAAAACTGTATTAAATATTTTAATTTTAATAACAAAACAAAAAAAATAATTAGATATCCACTTTCATTAAAATAATTATATATCAACTTTATAAATTCATAAAAAAAAAAGAAAAATGGTAATTAAATGTAAAAAAAATTGTATAGTTGATAAATACTTTATGTTTCATTTATGTTTCCTAGAATGAGGGAAATATTTAATTTCAATGTTTAATATGAATTTGATATATTGCATTAAAAAAATATTAATAACAAAAATAGTATTTCAATATCCACCTTAAGTGAAAATAATTTTATATCAACTTTATAGAGAAAGTAATTGATAGTAAAACAATTCTTATTTAGTGAATACGTGCTTTCTACTTCTTCATATGACCGGGATGTATAATTATTTCAATGTTTAATATGGAGTTAACGCATACCATTTCAAAAAAATATTAGTAAGAATTAAATATTTCAATATCATATATATAAATAACAATATTAAATATATAAAACATTTAAATGGCGTGTTTCTTAGTATGTTGGAGATGTGCAATTCCTTCGGCTCTCAACATACAGTTGACATGTGGCATATTTATGCATATATATATGGATTAAGAATCAACATAGATCCATCTTAACTTCTCATCTATCATGTGTTGAGAGGCATCAAATCCCCTTTTTTATAGTACAAAACTTATGAAATGTTTACATCTTCACAGATTTAATGTCACTAAGTGCATGATAGATTCAAATTTAAGATGGATCTACACAAATGGATAATCTCAATAATTGCACAAAGAAATCACAACAATTTGAGTTAATATGATCATGTGTTTCTTCAATAATAATGATCCTAACAAATAATGATCCTAATAATTACAGGTTAGAAGTACAAGCTAGAAGTTAAAAGTACAAGCTATTGATGATGCCATATTACAAGGTTTGTTTACATACAATTTATCATTAGATAATGTACTAGTTTGAGGAGGATTTAGGTGTTGCCGGTAATAAGTGGGATGCCATGTATTTTTTCTTCTGTATGTTTTTAATGGATTCTAAGAGTTATTCTTGGATTCTATTAATTATTCCTAATCAAGCCCTATCTAAAAAGATTAAGGTATTGTTTTTTATTATAAAGTAGATTTATTTTCCTTTTCACTTTGGACTTGGTTGGATATTTAATATGAAATAAATGTACGTTTAAATATAAATATAGTGATATATATTTTTTTTAGAAAGTTAACTTCTAAATATCTAATTTAAAATTATGATTTAACTAAATATCAAATTAGCAAATTAAATCTGCTTATTTATATGACAAAGATCTTTACATGCAACAATTTGATTACTATAATTTGTTAAAATATTTAAACTCATCGCCTCTTAATTTGAACCTATATCTTGTCTTAAGTCAACAAAGCAATCATTACAATCCTACATCACTTGTCCAAAGGGAAAGGGAATCTTGAATTATTATAAGTAAGGAGAGTGGCCTCCTCCTCTACCTCCAACCTTATAGTGGACATCTCAATCAAAATCCTTATCTTTTGTTACACTTTTTTTAGATTTTATTTATTTTCTCGTTTTTAATTAATAATTGTAGATATTGGTATTAAACATAGTGAATTTTTGTCTTCTGATTACCCATAGCTTTTGTGTGAATTTCGGTCTTGTGATTTGGATGTGAGACTTTTGGATTGATATATTATATTTTTTACTTGAATATGGTATAGTATGGGTTAAAAAAACTACGTGTGCACGTGAAGTTGAGGATTATTGTGTAGTTGAGATTTTGTTTTAATTTATTAATTGAAATATATATATATATATATATATATAATATTTATTATTATTTTGAAAGGAATTTTATAATTTAATATAGAAAGATGTTGTCACTTAATTTAATATATGTATATTACAATTACAGATTACATTGCACTACATTGATAACAATTTGCAAGTTGATAGCATCATGTATTTATCAATGAGAATGATGTTCAAAAGGATAGATCAGTTAAGAATGTCATATCAAAATGTTTGCATATGGGTGAGTGCAAGTTAATGATAGTCTCTTATGACACTTTAGGGGCAATGAAAACGTCGAAAAACAACAATATGTTAACTTGGAGGATTATTCACGGTACCTTTTCAATAAATTTGAATATGG
>SNQJ01S0078384.1:29607-57938 GCA_010110895.2 Picea sitchensis
ATTTATGTCGGCTTTAGGCCATTAGTTGTAATTATACCTCCTAGTCTCCTATATATACCAAGGAGACATTTTCATTTTGAATCATCTTGTACTTGAACATTTAAGTGGGGTAAAATGAGTTTTCCCCCTTGAAGAGGCTTATGTTCTGAAATTATCTCTTTTT
Source organism: Picea sitchensis (assembly GCA_010110895.2). Classification (NCBI taxonomy): domain Eukaryota; kingdom Viridiplantae; phylum Streptophyta; class Pinopsida; order Pinales; family Pinaceae; genus Picea; species Picea sitchensis. The sequence continues at coordinate 29,771 of SNQJ01S0078384.1, forward strand.
CAAGGTGTTGAGTACTTTTCCTGAGGTTTTTCTATGCTATATTGATGTTTGGTTCTTAACATCTCAATATCTCTTCTATCTCTTATTGTGCTTTTGTTATCATCTTTGTAGTTTTCTGATAGTTGTTCATATGAGAAAGAAGGTGAATTCAAAGACCATTAAAACCTTTCATTGAGATGTTCATGTAGATTGAGATTTTGATGTAAATGTGCGACCATGTCTCTCTGAAAATATCAAAATGATAAAAACCATGTAAATGTACTAGGTTCAAATTCAAGTGTGTGTAGAGCCCCTTGTGTGTGTCTCTCTTAATTTGTAATATTTATAGTGTATTTCTTCATTCTTCCATTTGTTCAAGTGATTCTTTCTTTCTATGTCGTCTAACCCATTGCTACACTAATTTTCTTAGTTCTTTCTTCTTCTTTTTTCACACGAAAAGAACAATTTCATTGTTATTCTATTAGAATCAAATGAAGTATTTTGTTACATATGGATCTAGAAAGTTATGATAAAAAAAGATCTTTAGTCTTTCCTTCCTTCAACATTTTTACATTGTAGTAAAGTTATAAAAAGTCATCTAGTGTCATATACAAAATTATTCAAAAAATGGACATATGTAAAGATCCAAGCTAGAAAATATAAAACATTTATGTATATACAACAGTTCCATCAACAATTTCTTCATAAAAGAGCCAACCAAAATTTACTTTGAGGGCCTTTTTGGAGAGGTTGTCTGCTACTTTGTTGAACTGTCTATGTATGTGCATAAATTTGATAGATTCAAATCTATTATTTAAGATTCTGATCTTATCTGTTGCTTTGTTGAACTGTCTATGTACGTGCATAAATTTGATAGATTCAAATTTATTATTTAAGCTTTTGATCTTGTCTTTCCAGTTGTTGAGATATATCAAGTTTAGATTGGATTTGGAATTTATCCAGTTGATAGTGACCTTGGAATTTCCCGCAACCATCAATTTCTTTATGGAAAATTAGGATAATAATAATAATAATCCCCATAGGCCCAAGAGTTCAACTTTATGTTGAATTTTATCAACACACAATGAAATATGTTGAATTTTATCAGTCCCCATAGGCCCAAGAACAATCCACAATGAAATATGTTTAATTTTATCTGTGTTTTTGAACAATCCACAGTGAACATAAAATGAAGCATTTAAGTTAATTCATAGTAGGATAGATCCAAGAGTTCATCTTTATGTTGAATTTTATTAGTCCACAATGAAATATGTTAAATTTTATTAGTCCCCATAGGCTCAAGAAGAGTCCACAATGAAATATGTTGAATTTTCTCATGTGTTTTTGAACAATCCACAGTGAACATAAAATGAAACATTTAAATTAATAGATAGTATAAAATTATTTAAGAGTTTGATGCTTAATTTAATGCATTGTAAAAAGGAGAATATACAAAACATTAGTTCAAAACTAACAACTTTGCCACTTTTTAAAGACAAAAGTTATATAAAAAAAAATTAATGTCCTATAAAGACATAAGTTATAATATGAAAACCATATTTATGTTATATAGATAGCTTAATAAATTTGAGACAATAAATTGATATTTTGAGAAATTAACATAAATTAACAACATCATATTTAACAATNAATCAAAGTTTGAATAGTTACACTATCAAATACATAGGTTCCACATCCATTTTAGGATGATAACAAAAACTAAGACATTTAACTCCAAAATTCTGGACTTTAAGCTATCGCTTTAAGATAGATCACTTCATACCTTCAATTCAAATCTGCAAAAAAACAGAATTCAAAAATTAAAAATTTACAATTCAAACATGTGAAATAAAACAAAAATTCAAAAATTGTGATTAAAACAAAATTGACATACATACCAAAAGAGTTAAGTCTCATCATCCAACATACTCTTTCCCACCAAATATAATGTAAACATATTTTCCACCAAATATAATTTAGAGATCTGTAACAATTTAAAACAATAATTAAAAAACAAATAACATATATTAGCATATATACTTTAACTAAATATTAAATAAAAAATAAGAAATAATAACATACCCAACCACAGTTAAACATATTTAAGATAGTTACTCTCCACATTAAGCATACATGATTCAAAAAATTTGTAAAATCTTATCTAAAATCTTAAAAACAATTAAAGAGAAAAATTGTGTTCTTGGTAAAAAAAAAATTGTGTTCAGAGTTAGAGTTAGATAACAATCTGAAAATAAATATAGATCTGTGTATGAAGAAAGTTCACAAATCTTCATATTAAGTCATTCTTCCAATGAAATACTTATCTCCTTATGGATAAATTCTCAAATCCTTCAAGTGAAATTCTACTTGTGGATAAAGTCCCAAATCCTTTAGGAGAAATTCTCCTTGTGGATAAAGTCCCAAATATTTCAGGTGAAATTCTCATCCCAGGTGATGTTATTTGATCTTATTTAGTCAACAATACAATAATAATCTCCTCAGCAGTAAAATACTTATCTCCTCTTCTACAGTGGTCATATAATCAAATTCCATAATGCCCTTTCAAATTAAAGGACTCATAAATCTCCATATTAAGACATTCTTCCAAAAAACTACTTATATCTATGAAAGTTCACAAATATTCATTTTAAAAACCATTCTTCCGGAAAATACTTATCTTCTCTTTCTGTGGTGGAATAGATGTTCTCATATAATATTTCATGTACATGAAGAAAGCACAAATCTGCACATGTATATTAAGTCATTCTTCAAAAACCATTTAAATCTTTCATCTTTGGGATGTATTCATATTACATATATTCAAATGCTCTTTGAAATTATGTGTGAGCTAGCTCACATATACATATGCATAGCTTATTTGTAAATCTACTTGAATGTTGGTTTTTGTGGTTAGTAAGAGTTTGGCAATACCCTAGCAAGAAGGAATTCATTTAGTTGTATGTAGAAAACACAAATGTCCATACTACGTCATTCTTGGACAAGAAATAAAGGAATGTATCGAAGAGAAATTAGAAACTTTCCCTTTTCTGATGAGGGATAGAGTGTATTCTCAAATAATCAAATGTTCAAGTTCAAAATTAGGTCTTCATCATGATCTAAAATTAAATAAGTTTGAATGTACACCATTTAAGACAGTGATAATCTTATAGATGGGTTCTATATATTTAAAAATAATTGGTCAAAGTGTTGAATAGGAACTTGGCTAAACTAAAAATTCTAGAAATAAAAAATTTGATAAAAGTAAAAAACATACATTTATGAATCATCCTGAATGGACACATCATTCTCAAATATGGGTGCTTCCTCCACTTCCTCCTCAATCCCAATATCCCTCCAAAGAACACTCTTAGGTACTCTCTTCTCCACATTACCCTATATAACACATTTCAAATTCAAAAATTCAAAAATTAAATTTAAATTATTATAACACATTAAATTTAAATGGTTTTAACACATTAAATGATACCTGTAAACTCTCACCCTCTTCAAACTTGTAACGATCCTCCTCGTTATGACGACAAATCCCTTATAACAAGTGTTAAATTTATTTTTCTTTTTCTGTGTGTGTGCATGTGTGTACAAGGATAATAGATACATTCGACTCCGCATTGCCATACAACGACAAACATGACGCATGCAATGTGATGACAACATAAAGATCTAAGACGCACTTAAACCTCTGTAAATAATGAACGACAATCAACTGACAAATAATACGACTGACTACCCACCTGTCCTACCCTGCAATGGTTAGGACCTCCAAGACACATAATCAATGCTCAAGCCCAGGTTCCCATCGATTTTAACTATTTAAGGTCTCAGGGTTGGCGACTGTTCTGAGGAACATGGAGGTGTCTACATCCCGCCCAACACAAGCAAACCAATAAATTAAGGATTACAACCAAGTACAACAATAATTAGGTGCAAAAATAGTTAAATACACAACCACGTCCTCTACGAAAGATGCATGTCAGAAGGACTCAAACAACGATCATCCAATATTAAGACAAGGCATTATCTATGACTCAACTGAGATTAATTACAGACCAACTACTCCATTTAATTTCCATTAATCGATGAGTACCTTAAACATAAGGTAAATCCAAATAAATTTTGATTCCCATTTGTTAAGTCATAATAACTTATTGTACTTAGTTCAAGGACATTACAATTGTATGCGATCAATAACAGTAAGGATGATAATAGCATCACCATGAAATAATACCCATATTACTTTCATATCACAATGAATGGTGAAAATAACAATCACATTACATTTATGTGTTAACCATAATAATAAAACTACAACATCATTGCCATAAATTACCACACCATTACATTTAGAAATTACAATAACTTGGTATTGATAATGATCACATTCAAGATAATGACAATTAATACAACAATATGGCAATAATCATGACATTAACACGACCATCAGTATCTCCATTAACTGGCTATCTATTTTAAGGAAAATTGAATTAGAGAATCAATAATAACTACTTAAGTTACTCACTACTACTATAGTGTTGCTTGGGAGTGTACATTTAATCAACTATGAGACAAGACCACTCTAAATTTAAGTCTAGATTCTCAAAGTCAACATCATGCCTTGACATATCTTACAACTACTCCGGGCAACTTGTCAAATCATAGTTTAATCGTATAACCAATCCAATTTTCACAGTTAAACAATAAAAACATTACACCAATATCAACGGAACATTATTATCAATAATAATCATCCATAGCAAGTTTATCTATAATTTTTATTACCTTTAAATTGATAAATAGAACCACGATACCTTAAGTAAAACTTAATGAAAATTTACCACCGAGTAAACACAGGTAAAAATCTTAGTTTACAATTTGGTGTTGAAGGGGTCTTTAATATCTCCGGGCATAAATAAGGTTGAATTCTCAGGCAGTAATTAACTGGCAACTATCGGTATGGAAAAAATCAGGAAATAGAATTAATCGGCAGCTAACAATGAGGCGAAATTCAGGGAACCCAGAATCAACTCGTGGGTACCCCGCAGACTCACGAAATTACTAAAAAGTAGAATGTAAAGGTGGCCAGATAGAATGTAATTCACTTTCCCAACAAAGAATGAACCAGCCCTGACTCTACCATTCAACACAGACACAGAGAATTATAACTCCAAACGTAGAGATCATGTGATTGGCAATTGTGGGGTATCCTTCGTCAAATCACCAGGGGTTACAAATAAAAAACGCATAGATTATGTAACACCATAAACTGAGAGATTATGTGGTCGAAGACCGTGTGGGTGTCTGCCCCAAAATCGTAGAGAAAACGCAACACAGACGTAGAGATATGCAGGCGAAAATGGTGGTTAAATCATCCACCAAATCGCAAGACTTACAACCCCCAAAACGAAGAGATTGTGGTCGGAATTCGTAGGTGTATCATCCACCAAATCGCATGGAATTACTACCCAAAAATGCAGGGATTGTGGTCGGAATTCGTGGGTGTACGCTATTCTAACTATCTAAAATCAAATCAACGAAATCTAACTTCTAACTGTTTGGAAATAAAAACGAGATTGAACGGTGCACACATAGATTTGAACGGTGCACACGAATTTGAATGGTGCACACTTGAAGTTTAGAACACGCAGAGCCAACAGCCAGCAAACCCACGGCATGCAAGAACGAAATTGCCAGAACCAATTTCAGTAACAAATTACCAAACAATTTTTTTTTCAGAAACAAGTCACTATATCCATATACAAAAACGAAATTGCGAGAACCAATTTCAGTAACAAATTACCTAACAATTTTTTATTTTTTTTTAGAAACAAAGTCACTATATCCATATACAAAAACGAAATTGCCAGAAGAGTTTTATCAACGTGACTTTGCATAGTAAAATTCGTCGTTCAGGGGATGGAGACACAAGGCTAGAGTTTACTCAGAATTTGCATAGTAAAAGTTTACAGCATTGATAATTACACAATTTTTCTTTATCTATTTAAATAATAGAGGTAAATAACTTTATTAACCGAGGTAGGTAACAACAGTAAGCCAATCAATCCATTACACCAATATACCGATCCCAGCATAAGAAGTAATGCATTCCAATCTACTAAAATACAATCATACCGTTGCCTTGTCACTTGCTCTGAGTGTCTTCCGCGCGCTCCGTGTCGCTCCTGCTCGCCGACCGTCAAGACCTCACCGGTACCTCCTAGCCAACGGTAGGCGTACTCTACTTCCCCCTTATCCCCCCGAGCCACAAAGGGGCCACACACTATCCAGATGGTACGTCTAGCTTCCCAGCTCGCCTCGCAAGGCCGAGCTACCACTCCTATCCGAGCTGAGAAATCCAAACTCCCCACAAGTAATCAGTCAAGTCAAAAATCTGACAGTGTAAAGTTATGCTTACAGCCAATCCCCCTTCTTCCCCACCTTCCCTTTATTTTATAGAGTTTTTGTCTTCGAAACTTTCCCTAAATCTCTTTTAATTTAAGTTTTAAAGAAAATCTTCTAAAAATTTTCCATCGTACAAGTGTCATTCATCCCCCACTTTCCTCCAAAATTTATTTTCTTTAATTTATTAATTGTCTCATTTCCCCTCACCCACCTAGAGTTGCTCCTAAATTTACTCCTAGGTGTTCCTAGATTCCCTTACAGGTTTAAATATTTTTCCTATAATGAAGTCGCTATTTTAGTTCAATTTAGAAGGTTCTTAATTGCAGATTCCTTACTATGTTTACCTCGCTTTTTACCATAATTTCCCTTCTTTCCTTTATTATGTTTCCTCCATTCCTTAGTTTCCTAATTTTTATTTTTCCCTTCTTTCTCCTTTTTATTAGAGCCAAAATGGCAGTTGCGCTATTTAATCTTTCCATTTTTATTATTAATTTAATATCTTTTGTACTTTCCCAAGTTAAGAATTAAATTCTCCTTTAAAATTTTTAAATCCACTAGTTTTAATTAAATTCTTTACTCTCTTCATTTTACCCCAAAATTCTTATGAAAACTAAAATTATTACTTCAGTGGGTTTTACTTTAAATTTTTATTTTTATTTTTATAGGGTCTTTTTCTTAAGGTTAGACAAAATTTTACCTTAGAGAAGTTTTAGACTTACGACTTAGATTCTGAACTGGGCGACATTAAATGTGTTAAATGTCTTAGGGCCATCTAGGTTTGTTCCTTCATCAACGACAACGCGACATGCCCTTTAGGATGCACCATGTGCTCCAAGGGTGCCACTTGCCTCATTCATTTCTTTTGCGCGATGTGCAATTCAGGATGCACCACGTGCTCTAAGGGTGCCACTCGCCTCTGGTGTTTCGTTTGTGCGACGTTCCCTTCAGGATGCACCACGTGCTCCAAGGGTGCCACTCGCCAACTTGACTGATTGGTAGACATCAATAACCCCTGGAGTCAACACTCCGCAAGGTGAACTTGTGGGAGACTAAGGGCTCTAAGGAATAAGGCCTCCTCCTTATTGCACGCCCCTTAGAATCATCGTGAGAAACTGTTGCAGTCTACCATCACGACATCATGGATCCTCTCGAACTAGGTAATCTTTACCCTATAGTTCGATCCATGATGGGAGTTCTAGTAGGCTGTGGCAGGGCTGCTGTCCACACCTCTCCCTCAACCTCTCTGGAAATTGTGTGTGGCCCCTTTACTCCATATGTGAGTCTGGTCGGCAAGCTATCGTTAGCTTGCATCATCAAAAAACATGTCAGAACATGTCCACATCATATCATCTAATCAAATGTACTAAAATCACAGTAAAACAATCAACCCAGATAGCACACTCCCTGACTCAATCCGGAGTCCAAGGGGTTCCATCAACGCCTCTGCATCCTCAAGGTCCAAAACTCTGCACACTCAGTATCACCGAGTCAATAGAACCTGTCTATGTCAAAGCAGTAAAACATCATGTCATCTATCATATCGCATCATAATCAAAGATAAATGTTTTCTTATCATAAAAGTCCAGATCACTTGCGAGCCAGTGTCCTCAAAGAATAAATTTTCTTAGTACGCTAGAGAGACATGTTACATACACCCCCTCTTGGTCTAAACTTCGTCATGAAGTTTCATAGTGTAAATGCTGAAATAAGTGTATCACAGTATCATAAGTCTATCTATCAAACAAAAATGGAAACTGTTGGCACATATCATATGCGTCCTCCCAGGACGCCGAGTGCGGACTATACTTGTCCCACTGGACCTTGACCTGTTCTACCATTCGACGTCGTAACTGTCGAACGTGATGATATAAGATGTGGACTGTCTCAGCCGTGAGTGCTCCCTTGTCCGATACCTGCAAGGAACTCATGTCAATCACATGTGTAGGATCACTAATATAATGTCTCAAAACAGATACATGAAATACATCGTGCATACACATCAAAGAATCAGGCAAGGCTAGTCAATAGGCCACGGGCCCCTTTCTCTCCATAATCTTGAAAGGTCCCATGAACCTAGGAGAGATTTTATATCCCTTTCCAAACTTAATCGAACTCTTATGCGGTTTAACCCGCAAGAAGACTCGATGGTCGACCTCATAACTACGGTCGACTCAGTGCAAATTGGCATAACTCTTCTGTCAATCCTGCGCTTCTTTAATCCTTTGTCTTATGGTTTGCATTTGCTCTTCCATTTCTTGGATCACTTCTGGTCCCACCAGGACCCTATACTCAAGCCGATCCCAACTCAAGGGTGTCTGACACGGTTTCTCGTAAAGAAACTCAAAAGGAATCATCTTAATGGTGCTCTGGTAACTGTTGTTGTAAGCGAACTCTACTAGAGGCAAGAATTCCTCCCAATGTTTTTGTTGGTCCATCACGTACATGCGCAACATGTCTTCCAAGGTTTGGTTCATTCGTTCGGTCTGTCCTTCAGTCTCTGGGTGATACGCCGTACTAAAGTTAAGTTGGGTTCCCAAGGCCTCTTGGAAACTCGTCCAAAATCATCCAGTAAACACCGATCCTTGATCGGATATAATCCTCTTAGGCACGCCATGCAGCCTCACAATCTCACTGAAGAAAACTCTAGCTATGTCAGGTGCCTGATACGTCGTACGCACAGGAATAAAGTGAGCACTCTTCGTCAGAGTGTCTACTACTACAAAAATCGAGTCATGTCTCCTTGCCGTCAATGGCAATCCAACAATAAAATCCATCGAAATAACTTCCCATTTCGATTCCAGAATGGCATGTGGTTGTAGTAATCCTGCTGGGTGTCTATGTTCAGCCTTTACCTGCTAACACTCCAGACACTTGGCCACATATTTAACTATGTCGACCTTCATTCCCCTCCAGAAGAATAAGGGCTTAAGATCTTCCCTCATCTTCGTAACTCCCAAGTGAGCCATGCAAAATGCTCTATGAGCCTCGCTCAGGATCAACATCCTCAACTCATCATTTGGTGGTACGTAAATCTGACTTTTAAACCTCAATAACCCATCGCTATCAAAATAAAATCCCTCATATCGTGGTACCATCATTGTGTTTTGTCCAATAAAGCCCTCGACCTCCTTGTACCAATTGTCGTCACGCCGTAAGGTTAGAATCTTTTCACATAGATTTGTCTAAAGAGGTGACACCGAAAATATGTGTGGCCTTTGACTCAAAGCATATGACACTCCGTTCACCGTTCCCTTAATGTAAGTAACCTCAAAGTCGTACTCGCTAAGCAATTCCGACCAACGCCGTTGTCGCCCGTTCAGGTTGCTTTGCGTAAAAATATGTTGTAGTCCACAATGATCAGTCTTTAGTTCAAATTTTCTTCCAACAAGGTAGTGTCTCCAAACCTTCAAGGCATATCTGATGGCTAATAACTCCAAATCATGCGTCNTTCTCCTCATGCCTTCTCAGTTTCCTCGAAATGTAAGCGATTACTCGTCTGTCTTGCATCAAGACTCCACCTAAGCCTTCCTTGGATGCATCTATGCATACCAAGAAGTCCATGTCCATGTCAAGGACGTTTAGTATCGGCACTATCGTCAACAACTCCTTAAGCCTATGAAATGATTCTGTGCATTTCTCAATCCAAACAAACTTCTTGTTTTTCTTCTACAATTCCATGATCGGATTTGCTATCTTCGAAAATCCCTCGACAAACTGTCGATAGTATCCTGCTAAACCCATAAAGCTATGCACCTCCATGACATTCGTCGGCGCAGGACATTCCAGAATAGCCTCGACCTTGGCTGGATCCACGACGATACCTTCGCCAAAGATGACATGCCCTAAGTAGTGAATCCTCGATTGATAAAAAGAGCATTTAGACAACTTCCCAAACAATTTGTTCTCTCGCAGGCACTGTAGTACTAAGCGCAAGTGCTCGTCATGCTCCTCTGTCGTCCGAGAGTAGATCAAAATATCGTCAATGAATACTTGGACGAACTTGTCCAAGTATTTGTGGAACACCCTGTTCATCAAACTCATAAATACTCCTAGGGCGTTTGTCAGTCCAAATGGCAAAACAATAAACTCGTAATGTCCAAATATCGTCTTAAAGGAGGTCTTAGGGATGTCATCCTCCTTGATCCGTAACTAGTGATACCCTGATCGCAAATTGATCTTGGAGAACATCGTAGCACCCTTCATTTGATCGAACATGTCATCAATTATTGGTAAGGGATACTGATTTTTTATCATCGCCTTGTTCAGTTGACAATAGTCAATGCAAAGCCTCCACGATCCATCCTTCTTTCGTATGAAAATAAAAGGTGCACCCCATAGTGACACACTAGGACGTATCAGTCCTAGGTCCAACAACTCCTTCAGTTGCATTTTCAACTCTTGCAACTCCGGGGTTGGCATCCGATAAGGCATTCTTGCTATCGGTTCGATCCCCAGTTTCAGGTCTATAGTAAACTCCAATTCCCTTTTTGGTGGAATCCCAGGTAACTCCTCTGGAGATATGCCCACAAACTCCTTCACCACCAGAAGGTGTTCTATACCTTCCTCTACTCCCTTTTCGTTTAGCGCAAGGATCGCATAAAGCTTGCACCCCTTGCGCATACTCTTTCGTAACTGTAAGGAACAAATGAACCTCAGGGGAGCTCCTTGGTTTCGTCCTACAATCACACGTCTCTATCTCTCATCATCTATCAAGATCAACCATTTCATCTTACAGTTGAGTATTGCCTCATGCGATTCCAACCAATCCATACCAATCACGACGTCATAAGATCCCAAGATCCTGACGTAAAAGTTGGCCCTCATGACAAACTCTCCCAGGTTAAGGGCGTAGCCCGTAACCTTTTCTCCAACCTTTTGTTTGGCTCCCGAATCCATATCCACGAAGCTAAAATCATCCTGTTCGACTTCCTTTACCTTAATCCTTTTTAGCATTGCACCATAAATGAAACTCTCAGTAGCACCGGGATCAATCAAAAGACTAAGGGTCTGGTCAGTGACAGTACCTGTCGTCTCGAGCATAGTCGACTGGTGCTCTGCTTGGCGGTTATTCACCGCTGCATGAATCCGATGGGCCTTTCCCTTATCTCCCATTATAGTGGGTCCGGCTGATCCGACCGCTCTGGTCCTCTCCATAGGACAGTCGCGCTGGTAGTGTGGCTCCCCACACATCCAACACCCCTTCTTCGGCCCAGTAGTCTTGGTACCTGAAGTAGAAGATGACGACCCACTGGCCTGGAACCCAGGTCTATTCTGCTGAACAGGATTAAACTGCTACTGCTACGGGCGACGTTGTTGTTGATGCTGTGGTCCCCGATAAGGTGTTTGTTGTTGAGGCGGCGATCGCTGGGGTGTAGTGAAAGTGGATCCCCTCTGGAAGCCACGATATCCTGGCATAAGTATCGCTAGTGTCTGGTGATACTATGTTCCAGATGAACCCTTCCCTACTGGTCTTGTTGGAGTCCTTGTCTGACCCCCACTGATAATCTCCTCCTCTGCTATGATGGCCTTCTAGATGACATCGTGCAAGGTTTGAGGCATCAAAATCCTAACCTTTGCACGTAGGCTTCCGTTAAGGCCGAACACGAACCGATTGACCTTAAGTTTCTCTATGTTAAGGTGCAGAGCATATTGGAGCAGCTCCATAAAACGTGCCTCATACTCGGGCACCGTACGACCCCCCTGTTGTAATGCATTGAACTAATTGAGCTGACGCTCAATGAATTCCTATGAAAGGTACCTCTCTCGGAACCGTTCCTCGAACAGTTCCCATGACACGTCTTCGATGACCATGTTCAGCTGCGGTAGGAGCATCTTCCACCATAGAAGGGCGCTCCCCTTCAGTTGAAAGACCGCCATGCGGACCTTCATGTTGGAGGTATAATTGCAAAGTGCGAAGCACATCGCCATGTTCTCCAACCATGCCTCGGCGGCTGCACCATCCCGGGCACCAAAGAACTCAGGAAATTTGAATTTCTTGAGTTCACGATGAATGCTACCAGTAACGGCTGGTGCGCGCAGCGGAACCTCAGCGGGTACCGACGCCCTGGCCTCATCTCTATCCAAGCGACTGATCAGTGCCTCGGACATGCACTGAAAATATCTCATCGTCCTAACTACATCGCCAACTGCTATATGCTCCTGTCCGAGAACCTGCTCGTCTCCCTGGGGTTAGACCCTTCAGGCATGGATGCTACTAGAGGCATCACGCCCCCTCCCCTAGCACCCCGTCATCTGCCTCTGCGGCGTCCTCTAACCATGATTACTTGCACACACACAATCAACTCGATCAACAACAATATAATCAAATCATGTCAATGAAAGCCATAGCGATCCCAAGTCGCGGGTCGAACCCGCTTTGATACCATATGCAACGATCCTCCTCGTTACGACAACAAATCCCTTATAACAAGTGTTAAATTTATTTTTCTTTTTCTATGTGTGTGCGCGTGTGTACAAGGATAATAGATACATTTGAATCTGCATCGTCATACGACGATGAACGTGACGCATGCATTGTGATGACAACATAAAGATCTAATACTCACAAAAACCTCTGCAAATAATGAACGACAATCAACCAACAAATAATACGACTGACTACCCACCCGTCCTACCCTACAATGGTTAGGACCTCCAAGACACATAATCAACGCTCAAGCCCAGGTTCCCATCGATTTTAACCATTTAAGGTCTCAGGGCTGGCGACTGTTCTGAGGAACATGGAGGTGTCTACATCCCGCCCGACACAAGAAAACCAAGAAATTAAGGATTACAACCAAGTACAACAATAATTAGGTGCAACAATAGTTAAATACACAACCATGTCCTCTACGGAAGATGCAAGTCAGAAGGACTCAAACAACGACCATCCAATATTAAGACAAGGCATTATCTATGACTCAACTGAGATTAATTATAGACCAACTACTCCATTTAATTTCCATTAATCGATGAGTACCTTAAACATAAGGTAAATCCAAATAAATTTCGATTCCCATTTGTTAAGTCATAATAACTTATTGTATTTAGTTCAAGGACATTACAATTGTATGTGCGATCAATAACAGTAAGGATGATAATATCATCACCATGAAATAAAACCCATATTACCTTCATATCACAATGAATGGCAAAAATAACAATCACATTACATTTATGTGTTAACCATAATAATAAAACTGCAACATCATTGCCATAAATGACCACACCATTACATTTAGAAATTACAATAACTTGGTATTGATAATGATCACATTCAAGATAATGACAATTAATACAACAATAAGGAAATAATCATGGCATTAACATGACCATCGGTATCACCATTAACCGGCTATCTATTTTAAGGCAAATTGAATTAGAGAATCAATAATAACTACTTAAGTTACTCACTACTACTACAATGTTTCTTGGGAGTGTACGTTTAATCAACTACGAGACAAGACCACTCTAAATTCAAGTCTAGATTCTCAAAGTCAACATCCTGCCTTGACATATCTTACAACTACTCTGCGCAACTTGTCAAATCATAATTTAATCGTATAACCAAACAAATTTTCACAGTTTAACAATAAAAACATTACACCAATATCAACGGAACATTATTATCAATAATAATCATCCATAGCAAGTTTATCTATAATTTTTATTACCTTTAAATTGATAAATAGAACCATGATACCTTAAGTAAAACTTAATGAAAATTTACCACCGAGTAAACGCAGGTAAAAATCTCAGTTTACAGTTTGGTGTTGAAGGGGTCTTTAATATCTCCGGGCATAAATAAGGTTGAATTCTCAAGAAGTAATTAACTTGAAACTATCAGTATGGAAAAAATTAGGAAACAGAATTAATCGGCAGCCAACAATGAGGCAAAATTCAGGGAACCCAGAATCAACTCGTGGGTACCCCTCAGACTCACGAAATTACTAAAACGTAGAATTTAAAGGTGGCCAGACAGAATGAAATTTGTTTTCCCAACAGAGCATGAACCAACGTTGTCTCTACCATTCAACACAGACACAGAGAATTATAACTCCAAACGCAGAGATCATGTGATTGGCAATTGTGGGGTATCCTCCGTCAAATCGCCAGGGGTTACAAATATAAAAAGTAGAGATTATGTAACACCATAAACTCAGAGATTATGTGGTGGAAGACCGTGTGGGTGTCCGCCCCAAAATCACATAGAAAACTCAACACAGACGCAGAGATATGCGGGTGAAAATGGTGGTTAAATCATCCACCAAATCGCAAGACTTACAACCTCAAAAACAAAGAGATTGTGGTCAGAATACGTGGGTGTATCATCCAACAAATCGCATGGACTTACCACCCAAAAACGCAGGGATTGTGGTCGGAATTCATGGGGGTACGCTATTCTATCTGTCTAAAATCAAATCAACAAAATCTAACTTCGAACTGTTTGGAAAGAAAAATGAAATTGAACGGTGTACACATAGATTTGAATGATGCACACGAATTTGAACGGTGCACACTTAAAGTTTAAAACACACAGAGCCAATATCCAACAAACCCATGGCATGCAAGAACGAAATTGCCAGAACCAATTTCAGTAACAAATTACCAAACAATTTGTTTTTTTCAGAAACAAGTCACTATATCCATATACAAAAACGAAATTGCCAGAACCAATTTCAGTAACAAATTACCTAACAATTTTTTTATTTTTTTTCAGAAACAAAGTCACTATATCCATATACAAAACTGAAATTGCCAAAAGAGTTTTATTAGCGTGACTTTGCATAGTAAAATTCGTCGTTCAGGGGATGGAGACGCAAGGCTAGAGTTTACTCAGAATTTGCACAGTAAAATTTTACAGCATTGATAATTACACAATTTTTCTTTATCTATTTAAATAACAGAGGTAAATAACTTTATTAATAGAGGTAGGTAATAGCAGTAATCCAATCAATCCATTACACCGATATATCGATCCTAGCATAAGAAGTAATGCATTCCAATCTACTAAAATACAATCATACCGTTGCCTTGTCGCTTGCTCCGAGTGTCGTCCGCGCGCTCCGTGTCGCTCCTGCTCACCAACCGTCGAGACCTCACCGGTACCTCCCAACCAATTCTAGGGGTACTCTGCTTCCCCCTTAGCCCCCAGAGCCGCAAAGGGGCTACACACTATCCAGATGGTACGTCTAGCTTCCCAGCTTGCCTCGCAAGGCCGAGCTACCACTCCTATCCGAAATGAGAAATCCCAAATCCCCACAAGTAATCAGTCAAGTCACAAATACGAAAATGTAACGTTACGCTTACAGCCAATCCCCTTTCTTCCCAACCTTCCCTTTCTTTTATAGAGTTTTTGTCTTCGAAACTTTCCCTAAATCTCTTTTAATTTAAGTTTTAAAGAAAATCTTCTAAAAATTTTCCATCGTACAAGTTTCATTCATCCCCCACTTTCCTCCAAAATTTATTTTCTTTAATTTATTAATTGTCTCATTTCCCCTCACCCACCTAGAGCTACTCCTAAATTTACTCCTAGGTGTTCCTAGATTCCCTTACAGGTTTAAATACTTTCCCTATAATGAAGTTGCTATTTCAGTTCAATTTAGAAGGTTCTTATTTGCAGATTCTTTACTATGTTTACCTCGCTTTTTACCATAATTTCCCTTCTTTCCTTTATTATGTTTCCTCCATTCCTTAGTTTCCTAATTTTTATTTTTCCCTTCTTTCCCCTTTTTATTAGAGCCAAAATGGCAGTTGTGCTATTTAATCTTTCCATTTTTATTATTAATTTAATATCTTTTGTACTTTCCCAAGTTAAGAATTAAATTCTCCTTTAAAATTTTTAAATCAACTAGTTTTAATTAAATTCTTTACTCTCTTCATTTTACCGCAAAATTCTTATGAAAACTAAAATTATTACTTAAGTGGGTTTTACTTTAAATTTTTATTTTTATTTTTATATGGTCTTTTTCTTAAGGTTAGACAAAATTTTACCCTAGAGAAGTTTTAGACTTAGGACTTAGATTCTGAATTGGACGACATTAATTAGGGAGGTTGTTTAAGAATTTATCAATGTGTTAAATGTCTTAGGGCCATCTAGGTTTGTTCCTTCATCAACGACAACATGACATGCCCTTTAGGACGCACCACATTCTCCAAGGGTGCCACTTGCCTCGTTCGTTTCTTTTGCGCGACGCGCCCTTCAGGGTGCACCACATGCTCCAAGGGTGCCACTCGCCTCTGGTGTTTCTTTTGCGCGACGTGCCCTTCAGGATGCACCACGTGCTCCAAGGGTGCCAGTCGCCAACTTAACTGATTGGTAGACATCAATAACCCCTGGAGTCAACACTCCACAAGGTGAACTTGTGGGAGACTAAGGGCTCTAAGGAATAAGGCCCCCGCCTTATTGAGCGCCCCTTAGAATCATCGTGAGGTACTGTCGCAGTCTTCCCTCATGGCATCATGGATCCTCTCGAACTAGGTAATTGTTAACCTACAGTTTGAGCCATGGTGGGAGTGTTAGTAGGCTAGGGTAGGTCTGTTGTCCACACCTCTCCCTCAACCTCTCTAGAAATCATGTGTGGCCCCTTTACTCCATATGTGAGTCTAGTCGGTAAGCTATCGTCAACCTGCATCATCAAAAAACATGTCATAACATGTCCACATCATATCATTTGATCAAATGTACTAAAATCACAATAAAATAATCAACCCAAATAGCACAATCTTGACTCAATCTGGAGTCCAAGGGGTTCCATCGACGCCTCTGCATCCTCAAGGTCCAAAACCCTGCACACTCAGTAACACCGAGTCAATAGCACCTGTCTATGTCAAAGCAGTAAAACATCATGTCATCTATCATATCGCATCATAATCAAAGATAAATGTTTTCTTATCATAAAAGTCCAGATCACTTGCGAGCAAGTCTCCTCAAAGAATAAGTTTTCTCAGTATGCTAGAGCGGGATGTTACAAAACTCTCTCAATGAGAATTTAGACAAGCATGCCCAAGTAGTAGGACATGGAATAGGGATCTTTGAACAACACAACTAATAACTAAATCTAGGATTCAATGTGTTCACATTTATACAAAATTATAAATGTTGTTGATCTCTTATTCAAAATATTGGATATTGAACAACTAAAGTGCTCATTTGTGGATATTAGAAAACACATACTTGATTCAACCCATACAAATTTAAACTTGTGGAATCAAGTCCCCTATTTACTGTATATTCATTTAACATATCTCCAAACTGCAATTAATGACAATAACAACTCAATTATTTCTATAGATATAATGATATCTAAATTTAGAATTAGAAGTAAATTTTCCTAAAATGCGTAAAAAATTTACTAACTAGAACACATACCAATCTGTTGTTCAGGTCATCATTCCGAATGACCTTCTTCCAACCATCACGAAAAAATTATGTATACTCCTTAACATCTCCTAATGACATGGTATCTAACTCTGCATCTATTTTATAAACAAATGTGGCCTGAGAATTGGCTTCCACTCACTGACGGTTCATGCCAACATCAACACCATAAAAAATGGCTTCCAAATTTTTCTTGATTGCATTCTTAGCCTCTTTTCCAACCTCTGATGTAGCTTACAACTCTGAATGTTAAGAAAATTTCCCTGTTGGGTGAGGTTCCAAAGGTTGTGGAGGCCTCGACAATGTTTCATTTCGATCATGTTGTCATTGATGCCAATGGTTTGTCATTGATGCCAATGGTTTGATTACTTGGGAGATTGTTGGATCATATGTCATTGATGTAAATGGTTTGGTTTTTGTTGGATCATATGTCATTGATGTAAATGGTTTGGTTTGGATTGATGTCATTGGCTGATGTCAAGTAATTGATTTATATGATCTTTGATGAGAATGTTATATGTCCAAGTGGGAAACCAATCGAGTAAAGGTAAACAATGGATGAACTCCAAAGTGGTCCCCTTATGGTGAAAGCCCCACTCGAAGACGCTTTGTGGATTGAGTTATCCTAGAAGAATGGTTGAGGACCCATGCTCTCATTATTGTCTGATCATGATTGATAAGGTGTACAAAATGGACGAACCCAAAGTGGTCCCCTTATGGTGAAATCCCTCACCGGAAGATCAGCTCTTTATGGATTGAGTTATCCTGTAAGAATGGTTGGAGGACCCATGCTTGTATGAGGAATAACGAGATGAAGATCAAGGAAATTGTTGGTGAACTATCCTAGATGGATATGCTTGTCATACCATTTCTAGTGGTATGTGAATGTCACATAACTCCTCCCCGGTTTGAGAGTTATGGCTCACGTGAAGGAAAGAAGTCAAAGTGACCTAAAATAAAGAAATGATAAAAATAAGGTGAAAAAATCAAGAAGGAATATTTAAGGAAAATGGTTAACCATAAAAATAAGGAAAATAGGTTAAGGACCTAGAAATGGGTTAATATTATTTATTCAAGGTGATTATTTTAAATAATCAAGAGAAGACAAAATCAAGAAAATGATAAAGTAAGGTGGAAAATCAAGAAGGATTATTTATGGAAATGGAGCAACTTAAAAATAAGGAAAATAGGTCAAGGGACCTAGAAATGGGTAAATATTATTTCAATAATAATTTTAATGGAGAAATTAGAAGTGGACCCAACCTAAAATAAGGAAAGTAAATTAAGTGACCCAGAAGATGTTTCTAAGGAAGCCACTTTGGAGAGTATAAATAAGAGGCAAGTAGCTTTCTCTCTCATTTTGAACTACACTTGAGAGAATATTGAATATCTATATGTGTCTGAGGTTTACCTATGATATCTTAGCCGAAATTATGAGGAAAGTGAAGAAAAGCAAGCCGAAATGTACATGACTTTTGAAGGTGTTTCTATGGTATGTTATTTCATCATCTCACCATTTTCGCTATAACTTTTTTTCATAATGATTCAGATCCTGAAATTTTATGCAAGTGAGCCAACATATCCAAATATCTGTGGTTGCACCATCTCATGGGTCGCTCTCCATTTCTTTGGATTTACACCTGTGGAAGTAGGGTTTGTATCCTCGAACTAGTCAAAATCGTGTGTTCTCTCGGGTAAAACGTCACAACTTCAACAGATCCAAATGCAGTGGAGACCAAATGTACTGCCTTTGGTAAATGATTTAGTATGTCGTGTAACAGTTTTAGATCAATTTCATCAACATTTTAAAGGGCACTTCCATGATCTCTAGAATAAGCCAGCATCCAGCAAGGTATGCCATTTTTTCATAACTCCTTTATGAGAGGTTCCAAGTAGTTCCACTTGAGAAATTGCATAAAACACAATCAAGAACATTGTGTAATCGGCTTCGTGTCTTTATACACATGTGTTCAAAGTTATGATTACTTCAAGTTAGGGTTGTTGACTAATCCAAACCGCATGTGAGACCAAAGAAAAGTTTGATGAAAACCTAGTTTCTGTTGTTAAAGTTAATGAAGGCTCTGAAGAAATGTGATCAGATACACCAGTCTATTTCAGAGGCTACAAATCAGATTTGGATGATGAAATTGATGAGGGCTTGGTTGAAGTACATGTTGAGTACATGGTTGAGACACAGAAGTTGATGAGTTGGTACATACATGAGGTGTATAGTTGATGATGTTGGTACATATTGTTGAGTCATTGTTGATGATTATTGACATGATTGGTATATACTTGCACATGGTTGGATGCACTGTTTATGCAGGCTGTGTTGATTATGTGTTGGTGCATGGTTGATGCACTTGTTTATGGTAATGTTGGCGTGGCTGGTTGATGCTCTTGTTTTGGTACGCATTGATATATGTTGAGGATTTGTTGCCTCATCCTTGATAATGAATGCAAGATGAGTCTTGCATATAGAGCTGGTGCTCTGTAGAGTTGTACTCTATTCAGCTTTTGCTGATAAACCCCAAGGATTGAATTCTGTAATAAAAAAGAAAATTGTACATACATCTTGTGTTCTTTGTGTTCATTGTGGTGATGACTTGTTGATGATACGGTTGATATATGTTGTTGATATGTGTCACATCTAATTGGTTATAATGACAACAATGGTAATGAATAAATGTTGGGAATGCTAATGATGTCTTGTGCAAGAGGGAAGCTTTGGGAAAAAAGAGCCCAATCATTCACCCCCTAAGTGTGGTAGGTGTGTCCAACAAACATCTCCTAATGACATGGTATCTAACTCTGCATCTATTTATAAACAAATGTGGTCCAAGAATCGGCTTCCTCTCCCTGACGGTTCATGCCAACATCAACACCATAAAAAATGGCTTTCGAATTTTTCTTGATTGCATTCTTAGCCTCTTTTCCAACCTTTGATGTAGCTTACAACTCTGAATGTTAAGAAAATTTCCCTGTTGGGCGAGGTTCCAAAGGTTGTGGAGGCCTCGACAATGTTTCATTTCGATATGCTCCTTTGCGATCATATGTTCATCATTTACCAGTCCCATAGTAATTGGACGGTAGACTAGTATAATCAGGGTGCATGTGCAAGAAAAGATTTGCATAAAAGTGTCTTGCAAAATAGTGTGGAACTGCATCGTTCCACGAAAATTTTCCATATGCCGCCAAAAATATGTTATAAAGATGTTCTGCAATGTCGGAGTGCTTAAAATATTGCACCATTAACATCTTTCGCTTTGGCCCATCTTTGAAATTGAACATCAAAATTGCGTCATCTTTTGAAACTTTATTTTTTACTGCCTCCCATTTATTATGTTCCATCACCTACAACTTTTGTCGCCTCATTAGATCGACAAAAATGTTAGTGGTTGGCCCCATCTTTTGATATGCGTTCATAAATTTTTTCAATGACTACAAAAAAATTTGCAAGCTTTGTTTACTCTCTTGAGGGAGTTCCAATACCACCAAATCATTTTCCAACCTCATTTTAACACCTGAGCATCGCAAAAGAATCATTGCTTTAATAATCCCTTCCTAGGGAAGTTCATCACCAACATCCGAAGGATAGGTGGACTTAGGAGTGTAATCTTCTATTTCTTGATAACATGGCCTCCTAAATCCACCTTCACCCTCTGCACCAACATTAGAATCTTCGTGAAAACCACTCTCTCTTTCATTATTTTCCCTTACTCTAAACTCATTATTTACACACACATTTGAAAGTAATTACAACATTTAACTTCACATAAATTTAAATACACAAAAATACAACAAAAATGAACAAAATCAAAGAAAATTACCAGAAATATTCTCTTGTCATAAGGTATTCCCTACATTATCAGGTGTAGGAGTATATATGCACAACCTATATAAGAATGTTGTATCCATAGCACTTTCTTGAGCACATTCTACAGTTGATCTATTCACAGACTCATTTGAAAATCTCCTTTGACGAGATTGTTGTTGGTCACTCAAAGTCTCAGTTGAAGAAGGAGTTCCTCTTCTCCCTTCTTGGTAGAGCCTAGAGTGTTTTCGAGGAATGTTTGGAGAATCTCGTGTCAACATCTCTCCTCAATATCTATCATTTGGAAATTCATGTTAAGCACAAGGCAAGTATGATTTAATATCTCCAACATTGACCAACAAAAATTATGAAGAAAGAAAAAAAATAAGACAAAATTAATAGAAATGTTATTTATGTTAGACACAATTATAATAGGGTGATACATAACTCCACTACCCATGCCCATTTCAAATATATTTTGGTTCCTTAATATTAACACAAATAACCTTGGTAAATCCACCAATAGTACATGGGTCAAAGTCTGGTAACAAAGTAGCGGTTATCTATATGGGCAATCGGATTTCATGCATCTAACAAGTATGGAGCAAAGTCCATGAAAATCAACGATTAACTTTACACCATGTCTGGTTGGATGGAAGAAATATGCCATCTACAAAGAAATGACACTAAGTATCAACAGGTCTATACTAAACTTGGAGGGGGCATTAATAGAGAAAATGTATTATATGATTGCAATTTGTTGGAATTATGTTTATGATGGACCCTTTTTATATACTAAGCGTCTGTGATTTGATGATTTGACACTGCTAAACATTCATTTATGTGCGGTTATAAAGCATTGTTTATATTCTTAACAACCTTCTTCCAGTGACCTCGTCGATGCAGGGTCTAAGAATGGCCTCTGAATCATTTTGGTAGATCCATCCTATCAGAAACTCTGTGGACAACCAGGACTTGGTTGGGTGATTCCAATTCTTGTGTAAATACAAAGGGTAATACATCACCATCTTCAACTAGTATCCTATTCAAAGGTTATTAGAATCTCATCTTCAACTAAATGCTTGTGTAAATACAAAGGGTAATAGATCATTAAGAAGGGTCTCACTTGATCCATATGTTAATCCATAAAAAAAACTCACATCTGGGTTATTTTAAGTCTAGGATGGTGAATGATAAGCTAATATGTTTCTCTCCCAACCATTGAGTGGCTGCATATGGTAAGAGATCATGTAAAATATTTTATGTAAGTGAAGTTTTTTTGTAGTATGTAAACTATTTTATGTCTATATTAGAATTTATTATCCAAAATGAAGTATTCGTTATAATTATTCCTTTAGTCAAAGGGTCACTACAATTGCAAAACAACACCAAAGTGGGAGACTGGTTCCTTTTTGAGCAGTTTACTATGATAAGAGTCTATGGTTTGGAACAGAAGCCATATCAAAAGTGAGTGATGAATTTGGTTGTTCTAGAGACTGAAAAAGTGAAATTCAGTCAGTTGTTGACTAAAAAGTCAAGCATATTACATTAAATGTTGATCGGATGAATTTGAAGGAAAAACCAAATCTACACAAGTAGGTCACTCATGTCTTAGACATAGATGTGACCAAGACTCATGACATGAAATATTGATGTTGTTTATCAGTTTTTCTATCAATGCAAAACGACTGTTACATATTTTGATGTATCTATTCTGGAGGTTGAAGGAATGACTACAGTGAATATACTACCTATGTTTCAATGTTTGTTTTCTATTTGTTGTGCAATATTAATGCAGATTTCTCATAACATATTACAATGTAATATGTCATAACATATATTACTATATAACATATTACATTGTAATATGTTATAACATATTACAATGTAATTATATGTTATAGTAATATATGTTATAACATATTACATTGTAATATGTTATAGCATATTCCAATGTTATAATAGTGAATATACTACCTATGTTTTGGTGTATCTATTCTGGAGGTTGAGGGAATGACCTCAGTGAATATAATGCCTATGTTTGAAAGTTTGTTTCTATTTATAATAGTTTTATAATGAATATCATTGTTTTTGGGTTTCCTAGTATCCTTGTCACACCTCGAGAATCAAACCTTCATAAAGTTTGACTTATGAAAGATCTTGGCAAATACAATGCACCAACAATTTTTAAATTTTAGGGGTACCAGGTCATTCAGGTACCAGTCTCACTTGATCAATATATTAATCCATCAAAACTACTGACATCTAGGTTATTTTAAGTCTAGTATGGTGAATGACCAGCCAACATGTTTCTCTCCCAACCATTGAGTGGCTGCCTATGGTAAGATATCATGTCACCAATGAAGGTTTCTTGTAGTATGCAAACTCTTTTATTTCTATATTAGACTTTATTATCCAAAATGAAGTATTTGTTATAGTTATTCCTTTAGACAAAAGGTCACTACAATTGAAAAACAACACCAAAGTGGGAGACTGGTTCCTTTTTTAGCTGTTTACTATGATAAGAGTCTATATTTTGGAAGAGAAGCCATATCAAAAGTGAGTGCTAAATTTGGTTGTTCTAGAGACTTAAAAAAGTGAAATTCAATCAGTTGTTGACTAAAAATCCAAACATCTATTACATTAAATGTTGATCAAATGAATTTCAAGGAAAAACCAAATCTACAGAAGTAGGTCACTCATGTATTACATAGATATGTGACCAAGACTCATGACAATATGAATAAATTGAAATAGGCATTAATCAAAGTGAAGAAATAGTTGAGGCAAGATAAAGTGGTTATTACAACAAGGATTTCCAGAATCAACAATTTGTAAAATAATATTTATAACTTATGATACTCTAATATTACATATGTAAAAATGGTTTTCTAAATTGAATTCCTAAAGATTTGAATTTTTTATAAAACACGAAACATCTGAAATTAAAAGTTGAACAATTTGAAAATTTTCTAAAATTTTTATAAGATACAAAACATTTGAAATGATTGTCACTTGGCTACGGGGGCTAGCCCTGTGGCCAAGCCATGGGAACGCCCACGACTTGGCCACAGGGCTATCCGTCCGTGGCCAAGTTACAACCAATTTTAATAAGAGATTATCTATGCACAAAAAATCAAAGCATTTGAATCTAAGTCTTTAACACAAAAGTGAAAGATAGTAGATTCGACTCGGGTGACTGCTCAGGCACAGACAAATTTAAAAACTTAATATTTGATTGTTAAATGTCTATATCAAATTAACTAAATACATATTGTTTATAAATTATTTATTAATGTCTATATGAAATACACATTTTAAAGTAAATCCATATTGTTTATAAATTTATTGTTTGTGTATAATTTGAACATATAAACAAGTAATTTTTAAATTGTCTTCCTATTTTATTTTTAAATTTATTTAAAAAAAATTACATATATATGTGTCTGTGTGTGTATTTTAAATGTGTGTGTGTGTATGCGTGTGTACTTTAAATATTCTCCATTGTATGTATATTTCACAAATATTCCTTTAAAAATTATAGGATAGATAGTAAGGTACAACAAGGAAGTAAAATAACATTTATAAATTATGTCATTTTCCAATATTACATATGTAAAAATGGATGTATAAATTGAATTTCTAAATATTTAAATTTTTTATAAAATACAAAACGTTTGAAATAAACAGTTTTTATTTTTTATGAATTTTTTATAAAATAAAAACCGTTTGAAATGACTGTGACTTGGCCACGGGGAGCCAACCATATGGCCAAGCCGTGGCCTTGCCCACGACTTAGCCACAGGAATGGCCCTCGGGCCCAAGTCACAACCAATTTTGATAAGATATTATCTATGCATAGAAAAGAAGGGCATTTGAATCTAAGTCTTTAACACCAGAGTGAAAGACATTAGATTTGGCTCCTAGCCGACTGCTCAGACACAGACTAATCACTTAAATGCTTACTTTATTCTTAATATTTGATTGTTAAATGTCTATATCAAATTAACTAAATCCATATTGTTTATAAATTATTTATTATTGTTTATATCAAATTCCCATTTTCAAGTAATTCCATATTGTTTATAAATTTATTGTTTGCGCACATATAATTTGAACATATAAATGTGTAATTTTTAAATTGTTTTTCAATTTTCTTTTTAAATTTATTAAAAAAAAATTAAAAATACATGTTTTAAAATTTTTCCATTGTATATATATATATATTATATTTACAGATTTATTTGTAAATATCAGAATATATTTATATTTTAAAAAATAGAAGAACAGATTTATATTTAAAGAAAAAGAAATAGAAGTAAAACAAAAATTGTATTATATTTACAAGAAGTATAATTTATTAAAAAGACTAAGATGATGTTCGTCGGATAATATTTGAATATAAACGAAAGAACGAAATATTTTTCTATGCATAAAGTTATTTGAATTAAACCACTTAATAAATTATGTGGTTGAACAATAGACTAGAACTATTATCAGTCAATAAAATATTGTCGTTAAATCTAAATTGGACCAGAACAAATGTGCAAAAACCAAATATAAAATCTAAATACTAATTAACAAATTTAAAATAAACATAAATATAAATGTACAAATAGTAACAAATTTAAAATAAACATAAAGATTTCTTCTACCTGTACCAAACTATATAACACATTTATGCACATAATTTTATAATACTTTTATAATCAGAATGCAATCTTTTGAACTATTACACATCATAGTAAATTCATTTTAATCTTGGATTCAACAAATATTCACATACATTTTTAGATGTCGAAAGATAGAGGGTTAAGAATGAACTATGCAAGTTTATTTTTATTTTATTATGAGTTTTATAAATATCCTCACATCTCTTTTAGTTACTCCCAAACAAGGCATAAGTGAAATAAAACTCTTATTTTTTTCTAGGCAAGATAAGTTGTTATTTTTAAAATCTGAATGTTTAAACAAATTCTAAAGGTAAATTTTGACTAATTAAAGCAGGGAATCTGTACCAATCCAAATTCCGAAAAAAATTAAAATAGATTTTGGCATGGGAACCAAAGAACTGTTGGAAGCTTTCAAAGCATATAAACCCATCAAGGCAAGACAAGCCTACGGTCCAAAGGGGGATCATGGCATAATCCTACTAATTTTTACAGAAAGATTTCTTAAAAAAAGGAAGAGGTCGGGCTGATTGGGATCGATGTGGAACGCTAACTCATCCTACTAGTGAAAAACATATATTATATGTCTATATGGCAAAGAAGGACATGGAAAACTTCAACAAAAACAGTTTTTAATATTTTCATTGCTAAACAATTCTGCAATTAGTGTTCAACTATGTTGGTTGAATACTAATTGCATAATTTGATGTTGGCTGAACACTAATTGTTGAACATTAGAATTTGATGTTGGTTGATCAGGTAATGGAAGGTATAAGTATGACTGTGACTTGGGCTGTAACTTGGCCATGGGGGCACAACCATGTGGCCAAGCCATTGGCATGCCCACAACTTGGCCACAGGGCTGGCCCCTGGTGGCCAAGTCACAATCTCGTTGAATATCACTACTACATATGGGTAGATTATTCCACGAAAATTTTCCACGCTTCCACTAGTTTCATCATTTTTTTAAACAGGGTGGGAGTTTCGTGGATATTTCCACGAAAGTTCGTCGCAATATCGACGAAAATATTAATTTGACCTAGTAGGGATTTTCGTCGCTATAGCGACGATCTTTTGTGGCAATAGCGACGAAAAGTTTATGACGCCAACCGCACTCCTCGAAGCACGATCGCCCACCTCAAAACCTTCTCTCTCCTCGGCCCGAAGAACTCGAATGTTCTTCTAATTCCCTACCGGGAATTTTTCCTTACCCACAACAACTCTTCAAATATCTCCCTCGATGTTCTGGAAATCGGAATTCGCAATATCACGAACTCTGTTGTCACACACCTTATGCCTTACGATTCCCCGAATCCCGATGCGGGTCTATTGCTGACTTTCTCCCCTTTCATCGGAGCTCTCCCTATTGGGAAATCGCTATTCGCGATGTCAACAATTTGAAACTCCAACCTCTGAATCCCGATGTGTCGATTCTCCAATACACGTGTGGACTTGACTTCTCCACCTTCTATCCTTCTATCGGGATTTCGGAGCTCGCGGGATCGCGAGTCCTGATGTCGATGGACTTGGGACTTGCCTATTCCCAATCCCCGATACGATGCCACCTGTACTCCACTAGCTCCCCTGGTCCCACACTGCCATGTCACTGTCGGGATATCGCAGATCGCAAATCCAACATGCAAGCGTTCTCTGTCGGCGAGAACCCCGTTCTTTGGGATTTCTTGACACGCATCCCACATGATAAACGGTTCTGATCCTATTGGGATATCGCGGATCACAATATCGCCACTCCCGTTCCAACAACTTGGTGCTTCAACTCGCGATATGTCGATATGCGATGTCACGTGTGATCTGACGGTCCCTATGACTCAGGATCGACGACTCTGTCCCTCCTGAACTTCGAACCTTCTCACGCTTGTGCCGATAACCTTCTTGTGCCTCCGTAGG